>PVIH01010661.1:0-50949 GCA_004025045.1 Sigmodon hispidus
GTGGATGTGGTCAGGGACAGAGTTTACCTGCCCCTGCTCCAGAGAGCGCTGGGCTTCTGCAGCCAGCACTGGGTCCCGGGAGGTGAACCGGAAGCAATGGGAACTCAACTCTCCCTCCCAGGCTGGGATATAGGCGCTGAGGCCTCTTGCCCCCTCCTGACCTCTGGGCGGGGTCCGAATCTGCCCTTCAGAGACCCCCATAGTTGGTTCGCTCAGTTCGAGGTCCTGGCGGGGTTTCCCTCAGCAGGGTATGTGGACGTGGTCAGGGACAGAGTCCACCTGCCCCTGCTCCAGAGAGCGCCGGGACTCTGCAGCCAGCACTGGGTCCCGGGAGCTGACCTGTTTCTTTTTTCATTTGAGGTGATTTTTGCTGCTTGTCTAACAAGCTCAGTTTAGAAATTAGAGCCTTCATGCTGAAGGCCAATTTTAAAGCAGAGGGTGAAAACCTAGAGCCCTAAAGACAAGCCAGGCTGCTGAGGCCTCCAGCTGCTGTTACAGAAGTCCTCTGAGGAAGGATGGATGCTTGACTCTGTAGTGTCCAGATGTGAGATCACCAGGATGTGATGGCCTCAGACAGAGGCTACCCAGTAACAGATGGCAAAGGACAGTCATGAGGCCACAGTCAGGGGACAATCAAAAGAATCCAGTGATGCATCAGTAGGTGTATGATTCCAAAATGTTTGATGGTTTTATACATTTACGTCTGTCATTTTGTTTCTGAACCAGGGAGGATGTTTTAAGTATATAGTTTAATTTGGGAAAAATGACAAATGAAAAGATAAAGTCTTTGGATTGATGGTAAGGGAGGATGATTAAGAAATGCAGCTGGTAAGATGCACCTCCAGGGCTCCAGCTCTTCCAGCAACAGGAAGAATCCTGAGGATATCACAAGATTCAGTGTAGTCCATGAGCCCAGTGTTATTTGTGGGGAGAGCTTCTCTGGATCTTGCTCATCAAAAGCATGATGGGCATATTAGACATGAAATAAATAGCTCCATCCCTGGCAGTCTTCCTGTGGCTCATGAAGAGATGTGATATACACATATTATCTAATGATCCAGTCATGGCAAGTCAGTTTATTGTTAACAAACAGGAATTCTGTTTGCTTGAAGTTCTCATGATCAGATCTGAGTTGAAGGGAACTTTTATGACAACATGATTTTGCTAGATGTGCAAAGTAAAGTTAGAGGGTACGACTTAGAATAAGTTGCTCATAAACTTTTCAACACTCTTTATTTGAAGAGGTGTTAGTTCTCTTACACTTGGATAAGAGATGCAGTAATGACTAACATCCAATGAATGAAGTGCTTCTTACCTAGTGTCTTAGAACAGACTTCAGATGTATTTTTTTTTTTGCCTTTAATTTTTCTCGTTTTATAGAAGGACTGACTGACTCTGCAACATCTTCCAGATTGTTAGAGATGGAAATTGGAGAGATGGCAGGCACCCACAGTGCTCACTGCTGTTGCAGACACTGGAGTTCAGTTCCCAGCACCGACATCAGAGGGCTCACAACCACCTGTTACTTCAGCTCCAGAGTTAATGTTTTCCCAAAGTTTGGATCCATCATTTTAGCATTTATTCTATAATTCAGCTGTGCTCCCTCTGCTCTTCTGGACACAGCGACCCTGGGCCTTTAACTATCTCTGTGGCTGCTATTGTCAGTTATGTGACTCTTCTGTGGGTGCTTCTCCTACTCTCTAAGAAATATATGAAGGTCCAGAGGACAAAATAGAGGCATTTATTTAGGCACTAGCCCACTTTATTTCATGTTGTATAAAAGGTACTGCATAGAGAGAGCTCTTAAGGCAGGCATTTGCTGAGTTTGTGACTCATGGTGGGCTGAGACTCTTTCTGGCCAAGGTTGGGTGGACATCTCTGATGCTCCTCACTTTGTGACTACCAGGGGCTTGTCTTCAGGTTCCATGTGTGTCTGTGTATACCCCACCCATGCCCCTTTCATTTTAGACAGGGCTACTTAGAGAAGCAGCTTCATAACTGAAGTTGGATTCAGGGAAAGGCAGACCATCAGGAGAAACTCTGACCATGCCAAGTGCCAGTGACATATGGGGCAGTATGGACTCCCACATACTGCTGGTGGAAATGCAAAATTCTGGAGTTACTTTGAAAAGCATTTTTGGAAGTTTCTTACATTAAACATTCACTTAGCACATGGTCTATCAATCCTGACCAAGCCAAAAAAAAAAAAAAAAAAAAAAAAAAAAAAAAAAAAAAAAAAAAAAAAAAAAAAAAAAAAAAAAAAAAAAAAAGATGCTTATAGCAAATTTGTATCCAAATATTTATGGACATTGTTTATAATCACTTTAAAATGCAAATCCAAATGTTCTTCAATGATGGATTGTTCATAGATTGCTGTGGTAGATGAGAGGGGCCATACTGGAAAGGCTTACATACATGTCCATTTGTATAACACAGGAGTGAGTGAGTGAGAGAGAGAGAGAGAGAGAGAGAGAGAGAGAGAGAGAGAGAGAGAGTCTTTATTAGCTGGTAGGTGTTGAGGGTGTTGAGAATGAATAAGATGAAGTTTTTTAGAAGCAAAGAATTGTTCTGTATCCAGATAGTGGAGGTGGTTTTATGGCTAGGCATCTGCAAAACTCAGAGCCATCCACCAAAAGGAGTTAATTTTACTGTAAGTTTAAAAATAAACTCTAAAAAACACCACACCAAACCAAACAAACCACAGCAAAAATGAAAGAGAGAAAAAGTAAAGCAGAGGAAAGGCAGGTCACTCTGGACTGGAATCCAGTTTATGACGGAGCCAAAAAAGGAGCTCAGGGCCCAGGGGACATTCCACTCACTACTGCGCAATCCACCAACTTTGGCGAAGCCCTTGGTGCAGCCAAGTAGTGGGAAGAGCCTAGTCAGTTTCTAGGGTGCAGAGGCCCAAAGATATGACTCAGGAAGCTGGGGATGGCTGTGTCTTGGGGAAAAGCAGCTGTGTTGAAGCAGATAATTCCGTGTCATAACTAAGCTGGGAACAAATGTTCTGGCGTGACCTCTCTTGGGAAGCCCAGTGCAGATCAGGGCCCACAGTGCCTGGCCAGAAGGTCTGAAAACTTGCTGGAAGTCCTCCAAAACCTGGGTGGTTCTCTACAGTTTTATTCTTTGCTAGAAGTTCAGTGAGGGAAAGCTGTGTCTGTCAAGAGAAGCCAATGCTGGGGACCACTAGGCCTTATAACAGAATATTAAGTATTTTTGCAAGAGCTGGTGGCTTCTTTCACTTTCAAATAACAGGCAAGGAGCAAAAATTATGGCAGAAAGAGATGGGGTTTAGCCTTAGACTTACTTGGGTTGCAATAGGATGGGTGCTGTGTTGGAGTTACCTTCCCTACATCTCCCGTTTCTACTCTAGGAAAAACCTGGGTTAGTGTGGCCACTAAGCGCATAGCATAACCATAGCCTCACCTAGAAAAGATAATCAAAACCTAAAGCCCAATTATAGTCACCATCACCATGGTTACCACCATGACTTACAATTACCACCACTACCATCACCTCCATGACTACCACCACTATTACCATGACGACGATCACTACCACAACTCACTACCACTATAAACTATCACCATGACTACTGCAGCCACCATCATCACCATTACCTTCATGAACACTATAACCACCACCGCCATACTTACTACTGTCACTACTACAATGACCAACACTGCCACAACCACAGCCATAACCACACCCACCATCATAAGTGTAACTGCTGCCATCAAGTACCACTACTATTAGGACCATGACTGCCCCAGCTGCAATCATGACCACAGTCACTGTGCACTCGGCTATGGTCACCACCACTCTCATGACCTCCGTCATGACCTCCCCCACCACAACCATGACCACAACTACAGTTATCCCCAACACAACCATATTCACCACTACCACTGACTCCCTATCATGACCACAATCTCTATCATCAAAGTAACTCTAAATGCATGCTCTATTGCTATTGTCTGATGCTTTTAAAATAAGAAAAAATGCTTTAATGGAACTTTAATGTTCAAACTCTAGGAGACACAAGTCTCGTTATCTATACCCTCAAATCGAGAATCTATTTTTGAGGTCAGACATTTCCTGTCCCCATAAAACAGTTGCCTATCCCAGCTCTAAATCATATTAGTGCCTCACTGTCTTTGTCTTGATGACTCACTCTCACTGGAACACATCATACATCACCATTTCTGCACCTTTGCTAAGGATACAGTCTCCACATAGGAGTATCTCTCCGTCTCCATACATGTCCCCATTCATACACATGTCTACATACCACAGAGTGTAATAACTTGGCTGTCTCACAACAGCACATCCTTAAGAATCTAGAGTCACTTTTCTGGTCTTTCTTACAGATTTTGTATCATAGTCAATGTAGGGTCAGTTTCATTGTACCACTAGATTACTTCTGTTCTCTGTAAAATTGCAATAATAATCTCTTTAATCAGATGAAATCTGTTTTGTGTTTCTAAGAATGTGCAGATAAAAGAATTAATCAAATGCATCATGTGCAACTTGACCAATGAGCCAAATATTTTCTTCCTTTTGTTTCAGATTTATTCATGAACATGTGAGTGTTTGAGAAAGGCATAATGTGGAACATGTACATATGTTTTCTTGATTTCTCATGCTCTGAGTCAAAAGTACCCTGTGATGCTTCCATTCTTTTCTGAGTAGTCTAGAGAAGGGTTACAGATGAATTTCTAATAAATGACAGCTTCAGGAGAGATATGTTGTTAGGAAATGACAAGGTCACAGCAAGGCTATGAGGTTTGATTACTCCATATAGTACATTCTGTACTCTTCAAGAGGGAGCCAGACAGATGTTTGGTTCAATTTTACTTAAAAGGTATTTTCCTCAGATGTATACACTGAAGCATGGGAATAGTATGATATTTTATAACTCTTGAGCTCCATGTGTTACCCATTATGGATTAAGAGGTTTGCAGCTGCCAAAGCCAGTGTAGACCGGCACAGCCAAAGTGGAGATGATAAGTGGCCTTTAGCCACTCCATCTTGAGGGCCCTCTCCTCCTCTGCTCCTCATGACCACTACACACAAGGTGCTGTCTGGCATCTGCAATTAGTTTCTGGCACTCCTGGATAAAGTATTAGAATACCAGACCAGACCTCTGGCTAGTCTCTTCAGGCATTTATATTAGTTACAGTATCATGTGGAGAAGCTGCTTGTTACTGAAAAAAGAATAGAGAATTTGAATTTTAGGTTTGAGATAAATGATTTACCATTACTGACCCGAATGAGTGTCACACCCTGCCCTCTGAGACACCCCAAAAAGTCATCTGGGAACTCAGGGAAGATGGACTCACCCATGGGAAGGGAGAGAAAGTCACGACAGAGATGCTGAAGGCATCTAGGGGAAGTGATGGCGGCATACACAGGCCTCTCTCTCACACACAGACACACAGGCACACAGACACGCACACATACACCACACACACAGACACATAGACACACACATGCTTCACACATACACACAGACCCACAGACACAGATACACAGACACACAAAGAAGTGATGGCAGCATACACATGCCTCTCTCTCTCACACACAGACACACACATACACACACACACACACACACAGAAGTGATGGCAGCATACACACGCCTCTCACACACACATACACACAAACATACACACATACACCACACACAGACACACAGATACACACACACACACAGAAGTGATGGCAGCATACACACGCCTCTCTCTCACACACAGACACACATGCCTCACACACACATACACCAAACACACACACAGACCCCCCCACTTCTCTTTATGTTAAGGGAAGTTTTGGAGATATTTCACAACACTGACTGTTAAGAGGATAGAACCTGACTCAAGTTTGGAATGACATTTGTCAGAGCCTAGAAATGACACTCACTTCATACTTTCACTATGAGGAAAAGGGAATCCAGTTCAAGCCACCCTTAAGTTTTTACAAAGAAAGAGAACATCTCAGTTTTCAATGTCTCTAAGTTTTAAATGACATAGGACTGAACAAATACTGGTTTGAATTAGTTTTTCAACTACCTATGCATTTTAAACCTAAGCTTAGAGAATTTTAATCTTTCAATAAATTCTTTTAAGGCAATGACATTGCTGTAGCTTCTCCACTGGTTATTCAGGCCTTTCTGCACTGTCAGCTTGCACAGTCCTTTTCGTGTGAAGAAGGTACTTCCTCTATTTTTAAATGACCGAAGACACTAAGTGCCAGGAAGAGCTTGGAGCCTGAAATGACAAATCTGCTTCTGTTGTCAATCTTGTTCTGTAGATGACAACTGTGAGTGTCTAAACAGGGGGCTTTGCTTCTGCCTTCTATGACTCTTGCATTGCAAGGGCAGGAGACACGTCCCTGGTGCAACATCAATTCTGAGAAGTTGCACTTTGAACTCTGATTAACAGACTATTCTTACTTACTTGGCTTTCTGAAGACTTTCCCAATTGCTCTCTGACCTGTTAGCAGTGCTTACCTTCCTGGGCTGAACTCACACGCCCTATCCTTTGGAGTAGAGAAAGCTTCTTGTGAGATTTGCTTTCTTAACTGTAGAGGATAGCCATGTGTGTTGCTAGGTTGCCAAAGGTTGTTGTAAGGGGCCTATGATTTCAGCTGCTCAGTGTCTATTCCTCAATATTCTGGGAATCACTGTTTCCTTTGAAATCTCCATCCTGTCGTGATTTATGATATTGGTGTGACTCTGGCCGAGTCCCTGACACTTCCTTTGCCCTTCTGTTACATCCCAGTGCTGAGCACATTGGCCACCATAGCCTATTTTCTCTACTGATTCTGCTCTCTATATCCCTAACCCTCCTACTTTACAATCACTTGGAGCCACATTTTTTTAATTTCTCCCTTTAATTTCTAAGCTAGTTTGTTTTCCCAGAGGTTTTAATTTTTTGCTGCATTCCTCTAGAATTAATTTCTTTGTTTGTTTAAGAAACATGATCTGTGAAATGTTTTGTTCTTATACTAGGCTTAGCAAGAAAAGACAAATCATAAAGCTTTCATATAAAAGAATAGTTATAAGTTTCTAAACCTTGACAGATCAGTGGCTCTGAAAATATCAGAGGTGGGCTAGAGAGATGGCTCAGTGGATAAGAACATCTGCTTTAAAAGCTTGGAGACCAGAGTTTAAATCCCCCAGCACCCTCGTAGAAAGATGAGCGTGGCTGTGCATGCTGGCAGGTCATGGTAGCTTGCTGGTCAGTCAACCTGGACAAAAGGACGAGAGAGAGAGTCTGACTTGAAGAAATAAGGTAGACAGTGATAGAAGAAAACACTTGCTAATCCTCCATTGGCCTTCTCACAAATGCCCGTGGGCATGAGCACTTGGATATTCACATGTATGTATCCTACAACACATCACATTCACACATTCACATATTATACTTTCACACCACACATATAAAAGCAGAACAAATACATAAGTGGAGGCAGTTGGCACAGTTCCATGGATTTCTCTCATAGTGGAGAAGTCTGCTGGGGAATAGCTCCCCCAAAGTAACTGGATCTGCGAATGTCAGCACATCTGATCTATGTTTCTGTTTTCCCCGAATCTGAGTGAGATCAGAAAGAAATATCCTGCCACACAGGGTTTCTTATCTCTTAAGTCATTTGTTGAACAGGCTTCTAGGCACTTGGGATAAACTAGTGAAGAAGCCTGATGAATATCCTTGCCTTCTTTGGGATTCCATGTTAGTGAGTGGAAGCCTACGGGGGAAACTTTCTTGGTCATTTCTATTTTAAATTTGGGACTATTGGACCCAGCGTAAGTAAAATAGGGATGAAACTGATCAAGTAAGCTTTCGAGTTTTTGAGTTACTGCCTCAAGTTAGAAATCAATTCCAAAGATTTCAGAAGTGTTAAATTCTTTTCACATTTCTGGCTTTCCTACTTATTTTTCCTTTTATCAGTCATGGTCAAAATTGGAAGCCAAACATGTCTAGCCTGGGTAGCTGAGATTCAACAGAGCCTGGTGCCTGGGGCTTGGCAAAAAGCTCCTCTGCATGCTTGTAGCTTGGTGATCATTTGATGATGTTGTCTGTATCTGAAGCCAAGTTTCAGTAGCAGAGGAGAAGTTCCTGCCTGGAAGCATCTCTGATTTTCTTCCCTGATTCAGGGATGAAGAGAAATGAACATGGAAATTAATGCCCAGAACTCATTTCCTGAGCAAATTCATATATTAAAGGAAAATAGTTGGGTTCCTGGTATTCCACGCATATTCTAGCTTCTCTTATTGCGCTCGCTAACTAGCCATCACTGTTTAATACAAACAACTTTGGAATTTTTGAAGCTGCCAAACTTCCTTATGAATCTCCAGAAAGATAAGATTTTGCAAACAAGTCATTGTCTTGCCCATCAAGTTCACATTATTTATGCACTGTTCCATAGAAACCATGAAATCTGACAATCCAGTGAGTTCTTCTAATTCAGCTGTAGTTTTTCTAGTCATTGGATTTTAGACATTAGGTCTGTTCTTTATTTAATCTGTGTTTCAAATGGATGTAAATAAAACTCCACTGTCTTCATAATGTTCTTATGATGAGTATATTAAATAATAGCTAAGAAAATGCTCCAAAAGTACCCCAAATGTAATAACTTATTTTTACTATGGCTTAATACTGCTTTACCATGATTTTAGAAGAAAAAATAAAAAGAAAGAAATCAGCATCATCCCTCCCCCCCTTTTTTTCTGGTATTTTTGAGAAACAGCCTTACATAGCTGAGGCTGACCTTGAACTCTTGATCCTTCATTTCCCAAGTGCTAGGGTTATAGGTATTTACACTCATTCTTAGCATCTTAGGAAACAATTTAAAGCAATTTAAATAAACACTTCAGAATTTTATAAGTTGGAGTGCCCAGGCAAAAGTCTGTTGCATAAATGAGTTAGGATTCAGTAGGAATGGATTCAATATAGCATCTCAGATTCTCAGTGGTAGACAGAAAACTGAGGTTTGTTCTCTCTCTCTCTCAAAAAAAAAAAAAAATCTCACATGAATTGAGGCTACAGAAATGGGAACATGGCAGGTAATTTCCAGTTCATTTGGCAGAACTTTGGACATTATTTTTTTTCACTCTGTAAAGCAACCAGGACCTTTGGAATGTATCCTGTCTGCCCTCATACAGTTTTCTTCTGGAGCTTGGCCACTTGTACATGGTTCCCGAGCCCTGGCTCTCAAGGATCATTGGTTTCCACTCAATTTCCTTGTGTTTGCAGGGGCTCCTTAGACATTGCCACTGCTTATCTTTAATTGATGCCTTTAATACTGTCTGTATTTCCGTGTCTTATTTTACATTTGCATGGACACCTTTGTCTTTCATGTCTTTTCTCAGGAAGATGCTTTAGTAAAATCTGCTAATTTTTTTTCCTTTTAATTTTTAATGATTTTCAGTCTGTGTTAGATTTAGAAAAGCCTTTTTTATCACGAAATAATATGTAGACCTTTATTCTCCCACCTTTTCTTGGCCATCTTTTTCTTTCTAACACTAGCATTTGATTCTGGGTAGAATGTACGTGTGTGTATTGATTATAACTCCCAGAATTCCTGGGTTCACTCAACCCTGCCTTTATTAGAACCTACCACTTCCCTACCTTGGCTGGCTGTCATACTGGAATTCATGTTGTCAGCCAGGCTCACAGTGGAAGCCCAGGTCTCTGGCCCTTCCTTTATCTCCAGAATAGGAAAACAATGTAGCTGGCATCTTTAGCTGTTGTAGGTTTGGTCAGAGGACACAATGTAGAAGTCAGGACAGGTAACCCTCGTGGTGTGAATGATGTTTAAGGAGGTCCAGGAGACAAAAGCCGGCAACATCCCAGCTCTCTTTCTGTGAACTCTTCTAAAGTGCTCAGAGACACACTTTTCCTGCTGTATGTGAGGGGAGGGATGAGGGGGGGGGGGCTCTGCCTGGTTGTGACTGGCTGTATCCCCTCATGAAGCCAGCCCTAGCCCAGTCTCCATCACCTCCTGCTGGCTTCCATTTTCCTTACCTCTTGAGCACATAGGGCTTGCTTCAGGGTCTGTTTCTGGAATACTGAAGCTGGGATGAGTGTGGTGGAATGTTCTTTGTATTCTGTAAATAAAGGACTGGTTTGGCCTATGTACAGCACCGTAGAAGTGGGTGGAGAATCAGAGGACAGGCAGGTAGGAGAAGGGCGGAGTTACTCAGTTGCCATCCGACCCCCGAAGGAGCAACATGTAGAGGTACACGTGAGCCACGGGCTGAGCCACGTGGTGGGAAGATTAATGGAAATGGGGTTGAATTAAGATGAAAGAGCTAGCTAGTAATGTGCTTAAGATATAAGCCAAACAGTATAACGTATATAAGTGTCTGATTCATTTTTTTGAGGGACAAAAGCCACCACGGACCAGGTTCCAAACCTCCGGGCCCAAAACAGTCCCGGGAAACCTTCTACAACAGATAACAAGCTATTGAATCTTATGGAATAAGCCCTGAGTGGAATAGCCTTTTGTTAGTAAGTATTAGATAACCCATTCTTCTTCACAGATACCTAATACCTCTTATAGGATCTATTCTGAACTGTTGGCTGCCTTATCCTGCCATGATTCTAGTTCTTATAGGTTTGGGGTTCAGTATCTGGAAGGTTTAGACAGGGACTCGTGCTGTAGCTGTGGCTATTCTGACATTCACTGGCTGTGAATTTGCAGTATGACTTCTGTTTCAGCTGCCCGAGTTCTGGGGAGATTGGGGTGATGGGTAGGCATAAGGCCCAACAGCTGGGTAAATGAGTCTAGGTTCACTCCAGCTTCTGTCTTTCACTCACAGTCTCCTCTCACATCGCTGCTGATTTTGATTTTCAGACTCATGTGTTGTCAGTGTATCGTCCATGATTTCCTCTGAGCTGCTGTCAGCCTTTGGCTGTCATTACCTCCTATTCTAGTTTCTTTTTTTTGTGTGTGTGTGGTTTGAAAGTATACCAGTCATAGCCTGTTAGTAATCCTCTAAAGTACATTCTCTTTTTCCTTGGTGACAAAACCCAGGACTTTTCACTAGCGTTACAGTCCCTTGCACAGCAAGCCCAGTTTCTGAACTCCCTTGTGTCTAGTTTTAATCACTATTATCAGAAACACCACATGGAAATCTCCGGTGGACTTCTTAAGAGGCAGTGGGAGATGACCTCTGCCTTCACCTCCTCACCATCCTTTCCTCCAGCTTCCTACTTAGAGTCTGATAGACATTTTGAATTGTCAGCCTGAGGCCATGTACACTTGAAAAAGTAGATAGATCTCTGCTTTCCCAGAGAACCAGACCCCATCTTTCATAAACATATTTAGACTGTATTCTTTGAGATGATTCTGTGCAGGGCTTTCTGCTTTTCATGGGCACATGGAATCAAGCTAACATACCAAAGGAATGATGTGTAAGGGGCAAAAGGAGCTGTGAATTAAGGTCCCCCATCCCTTATCATGCTCAAGAATGTGGGCACCTTTTAGAAGCTTGCAGATCATTCTCATATGATCCCTGTGGACTTCACATGAATCACTAGATAAATAATATGTTCAGCAGTCCCAGCAAGAGTCATTCAGCCCATCCTTAGCCTAGGGGCTTGGAAATCCTTATCTCAGAACTAAAGCTAGTTAGAACTCACACATACTGTTTCAGATGGCCTCTTGAAGTGGAGAAAAAACAGAAGAAATTTCATGGTTCTAGGACTCCAACATTCCTCAAAGGGCACTTTCAAGACTTGTTATCATATGTCCTGGGATTAGAGGTCATGGATTCAACCTTTGGCTGCTGGATGATGGAAAGAATACACACTGCTGAGATAGTGAATAGGACTTGCCTCTAAAAGGAAAGTATCAGATCTAGAGTTAGCATAGGTGGGGGTAGGGCTTCTCTGTGGAGCGTGTGTGTGTATGATGGACTTACTACCCAGGGATCTTTTACAGATACGGTTTCTCACAAAGTTCCAGGAAACCAGAAATGAATTTCTTCCTATTTACACAATGAAGTCTGAGTGAAGGTGCTGCAGACAGGAGAGAAGAAGGAGCTCAGAGCCTCTGGAGGGTTCACTACATGGTTAGAGTTATTTGAGTCCTGGCTAGCATAGGGAAAAAATGCCAGAGTCTGACACTGGATCAATTATGGTGCCACTCCTCCTTGCCACACATGCAAGTGGGATCTGGAGGCTCCCATCTACACTCCCAGACTCTAGGGATGTAGAGGCAGGGAGGTCAAGGCCCCACTTGGCTCACTGTGTAGAGTTAATAATCCTTTTTGATATTATTTTTGTTTATTACCAAGTATGTACATAAGCACAAAGCTCTAGATTAGATCCCTGATGCCCAACACTGAAATCCAAACCAGACTAAAACCCACTAAAAACTAAGCGAAATGCTTGTTAGTGGTCATTTTGTTCCACTTCTTTTGAAAGAATCCAATGGCTGAGAAGAATGAAATCACAAGGCAAGTAGGACAAGATCTCTGTCTCTGTCTCTCTTTCTCTTTCTCTCTCTGTGTGTGTGTGTGTGTGTGTGTGTGTGTGTGTGTATGTGTTACCTCGTTGGTAAGGCTTTGAGTCACTCTTCTGTCCACTTTTCCAGGGTGCAGTTTCAGAGCCTGTCTGTCATGGTCATGGGTCCTACATGCTTTCTGTTCATGGTCTTTGTTTGACTGTGCCTTAATGTCATGAAGTGATAATCAGGTCAGGGTCATGAATCCAACTCTTACACTAGCTACTGAGATAAAATTTTCTTAATAGGTTTTATGTCTCACATACAACATTTTAAGCCTGTTAAATGTTTGTTGCCATTACAATTCCTTGATTGTGAAAGTGTGTGTGTGTTTGTGCACACGTGTGCGCGCGCGCACACACACACAGGCTATAGGTCAGTTTTGGATCCTTGGATGGCATTCCTTGGGTGCTACCTATTTTGTTTTTTGAAATGGAATTTGTCACTGGCATAGAATTTGCCACATAGACTAGGCTGTCTGACCAATGATAAATTTAATTTTTAACATTATTGTTAACAATGATGATTAAAAAAATTATTACATTTTATTTTGCATTGCTAGAGATAAAATATAGGGCCTATCTACAGTTAGGCACTATGGATTTATCTCCCCAGCTCACTTATCGATCTTTTAAATGTAAAGACTTCTTTTATGATTGAGAAAAGTTTTATCTTTTCTACATAAATAAAAAGTAGACATTAAAAGGCTTTATTTCTATCCTTCTTGTGTGAAAAAAATATGTGTGTTCTAACATACTTTTCTGAAATACTCCAATGTTATTTTTGTTACAGACGGACAACCATAAACACAACAGGGCCATGAAAGGACTTACTTAAAGTTCCTCTTGGGATTGAGTCAGGCACAGGGTCAGATTTTAGGATCCTTTGATTGTTCAATGATGAAGTAAGTAAGTAAGATAAGACAGAAAATCCTACCAGGAGGCTGAATTTGGGGCCATTTTCACCACACAAGGAGCAGAAGGCAGCATCCTCTGAGTCACTCACATGAGATCCAGGAAGACCCCAAAGTGTCTTCTTTTCAATTTTCTGAAGAGCATGAAGAACCTGTTTATGGATTTTTCAGCACGCGAGGGAGCTACTTTCAAGGCTCACCCTTCCCAGGCATTTCCCTTTCTCTCTGTTTATAGAACTATTTTTCTACAATATTGAGGTGGATTTTTGTTCTTTTCTTTGGCCATCTCTCTCTCCTGTCTCATCTTGGTTGGAACTGCAAACCTGGGAGTATTCTAGATAAAAAGTTCTCTGTGCAAACTCTAATTCTTAGATGAGAAACCAAGTTAAAGAAATGCACATCTTTACTTCCTTATGCGGAGCCTCAGCAGCAGAGATGTCTGCATGGAGAATGATGCTCCGGTCTTGATGCAAGAGTGGTCTTCTACTCTTGGCAGCCTATCTACCTAGACATAGTAAATACTTTCTGATCTGAGACCTGAAATGGCAGCATAACAGTTGAACTGGGATTAAACTGTACCCCTGCAACTTGCAACAGAACAAAGTGATTTGATTAAATTATTAAACATAAAATGATAAAATTGGCATTCTTTTCTTATCTGTCACTGATGATCTTAGAGGGAAAATCTTAGATATTCATGTAATTAATACTTCCTGAGATTTTTAAGGATGTTACTTGAACTTGTTAAGAATATTTATTGCCATTTCAGACCACTGGAAAAGTGTGATGATTCCAATGAGGAATCTTCTCTGTAGTCTTGGGTGTTTGGACACTTGTTCCCCAGCTGATAGTGCTGTTTGGGAATGTTTGGGGACATGGCCTTGGTGGACAAGTTACATCATGTGGTATAGGTATTGAGAGTCTAAAGCCTCACATTTCTTCCAGTTCATTTTTTCTCTTCATGTTTGTGTTTGAATATGTGAACTCTCAGCCTCCTGCTCTGGTGGCCATGCTTGTGCCTTGCTCCATGCATTCTTGCCATGATGGACATTCTCTCTTCCAGAAGTCTTTTTTTGCTTATGACGTTTTATCACAGCATCAGAGTGACTAACACAAAAAGTATACAGGAGGCAAAACTCATGAGGGAGGCTTTCACAGAATTTATAGACAGCCTAGACCATGTGATATTAGAATTCTACAGTAAGTCTCTTGAATCCCTTGTCTTTCCTAAAGAAGCATAATATTTGAATGTGAGATTGGGGGTCCTGAATTTCCTTAAGTTCTATATCAGTGGTTCTTAACCTTGTTAATTCTATGACTCCAGTATAGTTCCTCCCCAACCATAAAATGCTACTTCATAACTGTAATCTTACTACTGTTATGACTTATAATACAAATATTTGATATGTGACACCCAAAGTAGTTGTGGCCCACAGGTTGAGAATTGTTGTTCTAGGTGATTCTTGTAGCCATTTGAATTCTAAACCTATTTCTATAAATTAACAATACCCACAGTTTGTCATTTAATTTCCAGATGCCAGACATTAATGTGCTTCATATTTTATGTGTACTGTCATTGTATAAGCGAGAAATAAGCTACATAAAGGTTACATATGTTATTCTAAATTCTATATAGGTGAAGTCACAAAAGAAAGCAACAGATTGTTTTTCTTGCTCATGTATATAACATTGCACCCTTAAGAAGCCATGTTGAGGAACATGTGACCAATTTAAGAGATTATTAAATTGAGTCCAGATATGAGGGAAAATGAAAAATTTGCCAATATGACAAGTGTTTTTTTAAAAAGGAAGGACATCATTCAGTTTTCCTCATCTATGTAACTGTTCTAAAAATCACTGTGGCTCCCACATGCGCACATCATACCTTGTACAAAATAATCATTGTCACCTTTGGATCTCAGAGAACACTAAGGAAGAAAATGAGCGAAACAGGACTCTTACTAGGGTGTAGCCGGGGAAGTAAGCCTTGGCTGATCTTGTTTCACACTTCCTATGCCACTGTTATTGGCCTTGCCTTCCACAAATTCAGACACCCTGCTACCCTATGCTTTTGAGCTATAAAGTCCATATGGGCCCACTAGACTATGATATTATAGGTCTAGACTCTCAGCCCTGGGGATTACAGGAGTATTGAAGTGTCTGTCATTTTCCCCCAGACCTACGTTAGCATTAACCACACAACCTCATGGTGAGGTTTTAGACCTGTCTTTTAGTATTTAGAAATTCCATCTGCTAGGGAGAATACAGGGTAGGGGTGAAGAGTTCTGTGTGCCAGGGATACTCTGCCATTAATCTGTGGTGTTACCTTTGGGTAACATACCTTTGGTACATTCTTTCTGAGGTTCAATTTATTCCATTATTTCAAGTACATGTCCACACAGCTGCCACAACAGCTTTTCCCAAAACAAAGCCAGCATTATATAACCTCCTTGTTTCAGCAGCAACCCATAGCTTACAAATAGTGGCTTTCAGCTCTGCTTGTGACCTTCTGCACTTACACAGCAATTCACCATTTCTGAGTAGAGTCTGATCATTTTATGCTTCCTCAGGGAAGAATCCCTTGGATCCTTGCATTCTCAAAATATTCAGTCCCCTTCACAATCTGGTCACACCTCTAATTCCAGCTCAGGTTTTCCTTACGAGTCCCCATGGGGCTTACTCTATCTAGCTCTTTCCACCATGATGCTCACTCTTTGATTAGTTTGGGGAGCCATGGCATGCCTCACCACTACTGGGGCCTATCCAGAGCCACAAACCAGGTGAAGGGTCTCCAAGAGAAAGTAGAAATCTCATCATCATGATTCTACAGCACTATATATTCACATTTCTTATAAATAGTATGACATTTTATCAAGAATTTCCATTATTAAATTTATTTTAAGACTTCCTCAAGAATAATTACAGTACATGCTACAGTTCTGTACAGCATTTCTACTACATCAGCATCATATTTCATTAGTAGTAGAATTATAGATAACATATTAGTCCTCGCTTACTTCTTTTTCATATTTTCTAAACTTACCTCCTACTTAAAATTTTATCTTAGTATCTATATATGTATCTCTATGCACACATGTGCAGAGCCCACAAAGGGCAAAAGAAGACATTGGAATTCCAGGGGCTGGAGTTAAGGAGGCTATGAACTGCCATGTGGGTGCTGAGACCCGAACTCAGGTCCTTTGCAAGGACAGCAGACTTTTGGTACCATGAAAGCTAGTCACTTCTCACAGGAAGCTTTTGGTTAGTTCCAGACCCCAGGCCTGTGGGGCCCTAGATCTGAGTGTATGGTGTTTTCAGCACTAGGAACTTGACCTCCACCATTGGAGGGTAACAAATGTTGATAACAGCAGCCTGTGGGTTCAGGGAGTTTCTTGAACAACCCTGGCTTACAAATCAAAAGAGGGCTTCTCAAGCTCAGTGTTGGGGTTTTTGTTAGATAGTCTTTGGCTCTTGGAGGGGACATTGTTGGCCCAGATGGGAAAATTTCATTTAAACTTTATATGTGCATCTATATACAAACTTATGTGTATTATGCTTTTTAAGTTAATTAACAGTTACTGGTCTGATTGCTTATGACTTTTGCAGATATTCATAATTCTTGTTTAATATTTCAGACATGTACAGATGCCAGTTGTTCTCTAAATTTTGATATGAACCCCCCTCAATCATTTTTTTTTCTTGAAAAACCTTGACACTTCAAAATTGGCTTCCTCATTTATCCAAGAACTACTAGGAAAGCGTCTCCTCAGCTCCTTTTAAACACTGACTTTTTCCTGTGGTAACACGAAATACAAAGAGCACACATTTGAGTAGCAGGCAACGCTGAAGGAAGTCTAGACCCAGACACTGATAGGGGCAGTAAGTGCATGATAAACAGTCTGGGGATTGCTTGGAGACCAAGAACATGGCCAAAGACACAAAGAGGAAATGAGAGCCCACAACAAACATTGGGATTCCAGTGAGGACTGGCCTTGGATCTCTTTAGCACAGATAATATTGATAGGTGCATTCTTCCCCCGTGAGGACCTTCTCCAGGCTCAGAACAGCTCAGTGCCATGGAGACATCGAGAATCATTTCCTGGCATTTTTCAGCATCACAGTCAGGGGGACAAAGCATGGTCCATATGCTATCTGGGAAGAAGAGACGCGATGGCCTCTTGCTGTCCTCCTCCCTATCCATGAGGGATCTCTTTCTAAGAAATGTGAAAAGAGCATCCCTCGAGTGATGAAATGTGGAAAAGCCAGATAATAAATTTATTTCTCTGTCATATGGATTGTATCAGCCACACTGGTGTCTTTACCAAAAACTCTCTTTGGCAAAGACGGCCTTTATATTCAAATCCTGTATTTGCCCTTCTTTTCTCCTTCTGACACAGCCTGAGCATGCTGTGTACAGCTTCATGGGCAAACCTTCAAAGCAAAAAACAGTAGCTTGAAGGGAGCCTGGGATAAACGTAGTGTGGGGGCAGCCTGTACCTTTCTTTACTCTTCATGTCTGAATTAATTTTTCTTTTCTTTTATTTGGGATAAGTGTTTTGGGTCTAGGGTTGAGAGAAGCATGTCTGCCCACATCTTTCCTGTTGTTTTTATTTCAGACTAGGTGAGGCTTTCAAGGATGAGGTAGTCACCACCACGCTTTCACCCTGGGTGGAGGGCTGTGGACGTATGCTTCCTTGTCTGCTCTGTGTTGGCATTTCTGTGTCACATGCAGGATATCACATGATGGCTGGCAGCCCATACCAGACAGACTGAAGTTTGGCAGAAAGGACACGACCTTTGATCTGAAACATTTCAGGGACTATATGAATTTTGAGACAAACAAAAGTTTGAGTAAATCTGTTATTGGGGTGACCCTCTTTTTTTTTGAATATCATTCCAGAAACAAAAGTTCTGTCTTTGCTCCTTAGATAATTTACTCCCAGTTCATAAACTTTTCTAGAAATTATTGGCTAAACTTATTACCTGAAGGCAATTTCTCTTTGCTGTAGTAGACAATGCTAGTTGTCTCCTGATATCAGTTCTTCAAGTACCAGAGAGCATTGGAATCCTACTGGGTTTATGCTGCCTTGTATTAATGCCTAGTTATTACTGTTTCTGAGTTCATCTTACAACTGCTCATGCTCAGATCACGAAGTTTTAGCTTCTGCTTCTTCTTCCATTTGCTTAACCTTCCACTGGACTGAGTTGAATTCTGAGGCCATTTGATCAAATGAAGGACAGCAGCTCCAGAAACAGAGCAACAAGATGGGTCTTGGACACTGATGAGAAGCATATGAACTCAGCTTATTTTGCATCTCGGGTGTTGACTTCTTGCTTTAGAAGCTGAACCTGGTCCTAATGAAAGAATGCATAAAGTATGACTCAAGAAAGTTTGAGAAAATCAGACCCAGTTCTTTTAAAGGGAATCTGATGTATCACCTTAGTACTTTAGATAAGTGGGATGCTGTGTGCTGTTCTTCCTCTGGATCAGTGACCAATTTCACAGGTGACATTGGCAAACTTTCCATGTTAAATTCTGATATTTCTGCTTTAGAGCTCTATCCACGGCTTTCCAACCCAGCACATGCCAATAAGAGAAAGGCCACACAAATTGTCTGTGTAAGAAAATGGCCATTCTTTAAATTTGTGTCCTATATATCCACTTTAGAATGGGCAAGAATGCTATACCTGAGTGGAGAGAAAAAAATGTTCTCTCTGCTTACACAAAAGGAAGTTGTAATTTTAAATACTTTCCTGGCATGAGTTATATCTGGTGATAAGAACTAGAAATCATCTATTTTAAAATAATTTAAAAAAATAGTTTAGTCCAGGGCTTGGTGTAGGCAGACTTTCCCCATGAGCCAGTTTCAAATAAACATTCAGAGACTTATTATTAATTATAAATGCTCAGCCAATAGCTTAGTCTTGTCTCCAGCCAGCTCTTACACCTGAAACTAACCCTTTTTTATTAATCTATGTCCTGCCTCAAGGCTTGTTTACCTCATCTGTATTGCTTCTTTCACATCTGGCTAGAGATTCTTCAGACTCTGCCCGTCTTCTTTCCAGAATTTTCTCTGCCTTGAAAATCCTGCCTAACTATTGGCCAGTTTTTTTTTTTTTAAATTAACAATGAGAGCAGCACATTTTCACAGTGTACAGAAGGATTAGTCCACAGAATTTCTCCCTTTTGTCTAAACAAAAAAGGAAGACTTTAACTTTAACATAGTAAAATTATACATAACAAAGCAGTTATCAAGTAAAAATTACATTTATAATACCCAATCTAAATGCATTTGGCAAAAATAGAGAAAATATTCTATAATCTATCCTATCTTTATAAGTCTAAAATTTTATATCTAATTTACCTTTTATCATATATTAGGAAAGGAAAATTGTAAGTCTAATTATTTAGTCTTTGACTCCATCAAAGACCCCAGAAAAGTGAAATTTTAACTAACATCAGGAACATCTGGCTGCCTGGACAGTCACCCAAAGTTCTTCTGTAATGATGGGGCATTTATATTTGGCTTAGAAGCCTAGAATATCTAACACATTTTTGAGAAGCAGGAAATTTTAAAAGACTCTCCTACCTTGTCTTGGCAAAGTTTGGCAGGCTTGTATGTGTGTGTCTGTGTCCTGCTGGTCCAGTTTGGACAGTATATTGTCAGCAATCAAGGCAAGGGTAGTTTCTTTGTCCAAATGGCTAGCTTTTGCCACTAAGAAAACAAACTTTATATGGAGCTTCTTTAATGTCCTTTATCCTCTCTTGAAGTAAATTGGTGCTTCCAGGAGTGAACACATCTCACTGACATGAAAAGCCTAAGGTTATTAAAAATATTAAATGCCATATTTTTAGATCTTTGAAGTCTTGAAGACCATCTATCTCTCTAAATATATTTGTATATGACCTTGAAAACACACCTAACATGACTACAAGTTTGATTGCAACAGGTGACTGACTACTAGCCTACATTTCTTTATTATTCTAAATAGTTTGTAATAATAACTTCCAAGCACTATACATTTCTATTACATTATTAAATGAGCTACATAGGTACAATACCTTAAACAAGAGTAGAAATGTATGTACAATATGTTCTAAAAATAACCTTAAATTGTATCAATCTACAAAAATATCTTAAGCAATAGTAGAAACATATATACAGTATAATAAGAATAACCTCAAATTTGTATCACTATATGAGAATCCATAACAATGTAAAAGATTTAAGACTAGTTATTGCTCTTTTGGTTTAAAAGTAGATTCAATATTCTAAACTTTTATCCAATTATTTCTTTATCCTCCCATTTTTCATTTCAGAATGAGTTTTCTGAATCTAATATTTTTTGTTCAGTTTTATTTCCTGACCATTATTAATAACAACTTGTAGTTAAGCCCTCTAAATGATGATAAATATCCATAACACACTGAAAGATCAAAGCCACCTACTTCACCTATTAAGAATGTGTGCGTCATGTTCTTTAAATTACTTTCTATTATCTGGGTGTGATGACATCTTTAGGGTCCCTGAGAAAAATTGGGATAATTGTCAAGTCCTAGAGAGTTAGCTGTGTTATTTGTTATCCAGTCTCTCTAAAATGGGGAAGACCATTTCAAGTCCTGGCTAGAATAATCTGTGAGGATGGACCATCTCAGCTATCCACCTTGAAATTGCCTGAGGAGTTTGTAGTCCAAAGCCCATCTTTTAGTGGTGTTTGTCAGCCTAATGGCATCACTACAATCCATTGGGAATTGTCATTGTGGGACCCCATCCTCCTTTTGGAGACTTTTTAGGCTGTTGTTATTGAACACATTGTTGTTAGGAATGGTTACAGTTTATTACAGAAAACTTAAACATTTTGAATGTCATATGCAGCAGATCTTGAAGGGGTTAAAGGACCACAATTTGTTAAGTACATCCAGAGAACAAAAACTTAATTCCTAGTTACCTGATAAAGACTCAAGCCTAAGACCATATCAGGGAAACTAGATGAAGCCTTTTTCTAGGATTAGTTAGTATTCTATATGACCATTAATATCATGACAGAAAGCTTAATATATATGAATATATATATATAATTTGTGAAATAATATTTATACCTTAAAAATTCCAGAGTTCAAATAAAACCAAAGTATCTTGAGATTAATGGCAATAGAATAGTCCCTTAATTTGTGTTTTTCTTGTCCCATAACAGGTGACTCTTCTGACATGAGATAGAGATTTTGAATTTTTCTTTAACAAGAATGCTTGTGTTTAGAGAAGGAGAAAGCCATGCTCCAACTCCAAAGCCAGCTTTAATTTTAATTGAAATGGGACTGCAAAAAGATCATTTGCCTTATATGTCTGTAATACATAAACTTTTAAAGGTAATATACACATTTGCATTAAAACAACTATGGACTATGTATTGTTGCAAGCCAGCCAAAGATAATTGTTTTTGTCTTATGCTTGAGCAAATAAAATATGTTACATGCTTTGTAGTTTTTCTAGGTTTATTTCTTTGTTTGTAGCCAGAATTTTCAGAGGATCTTCCTCAATCTAACTTGATCATATCAACCTGTAATGAATTCAAAGCCTCCCATTTCCTATGGAAATAAAACCATAACCTCTCCACTAAGGCAACATACTTTTTGGCTTCCACTTTGAAGTCAAGATACTTTCAGAATATATATGTTGATTTTAATCTAGTAGCTTTCATAATAAAATGCCTCTTAGCAGCTATTGCTCCACCATTAGCAGTCAAAAAATTCAAATACAACATAATAACATACAGGATCCAGATTCTCTGTGTATTTTCCATGTTTATTCCAGACTGGCTTGGAATAATTTTCAAAAATTGTCAGATTGTAAGGGTTTTAGGCTCACATGGCTAGCATGAAGCCTAGCATATCTTTGCTAGTAACTCCCAGCTCTGCCTTTGCAGTAAAAGAGGCCATAGGCAGTTAGTTCATCAACACATGGCTGTGGCTGATCTCTAGGGAAATTTCTTTACAAAAATAAATATGGGGGACTGCATTGACCTGTAGAGAATAGTTTGTTAACACCTGACCTGGATTCTCTTCTAGTTTGGTTTTTGTTGCTATGATAAGGGCTATTACCAGAAGAAACTTGGGAGGAAAGGGTTTATTTTCCTTTATAGCTTATTTTGCCATGAAGGGAAGTCAGGGAAGCAACTGGAGTCAGAGACCATGAAGGAGCGTTGCTTCCTCCTTGCTTGGTCATCTTGGACCACCTGCCCAGGGGTGTTCTTTACCCACAATGTGTGGGGCCCTCCTACACCAATCATTTTCACAGTCTTGCTTACAGGCTAATCTGGTTTACGTATTTTGTCAATTGAGAGTCCTTTTTCCTAGGTGATTTTTGCTTATATTAAGTTCACAAAAACCTAACCCCTGGACCCTAACAGGCCTCTGTTTTAATTAAATGCAAGGTCATTTGAAAGGAAGCTGCTTTGTTTTGCATTCTGCTTACCTTGAATGAGAAGTGTTTTGACATTTGTATTATTATAGTAACAATCCAAATTTTATTTGAAATATGTTAGCATTTTAGTAGCTATCTGCTTTGACAAAAGCTATCTCAATAGTTGCCTGGCAGAAACTGACCCCTTCTTTTGTGCCAGTGCTCACCGAAGGACTGGCCAAGAAGGGTGGGAATTGGACTTACAGGTGGTGTGAAAATATTTTGTAGGAAGAGTGGGCACGCTCAAGAAAACAAACCAAGATAGAGCGAGCTGGCTTCCTTTCTTCCTTTTCCTCCCTCGTCTTAGTTTCCTTTCTCCCTCTGTCCTTTCTTCCAGATCTCACTTTTTATTTCTGATATCACTTCTAGTAGCCATGTGAAAGATATAGAGGGTAGAAAAAGTTTCAAAGATTTGTGTGTTTTCAAAGCTGTAGTGTAACTTGCAGAGTGGGAATGCTAGGATTTTTCTTCTCTCAGGGCATTCATCTTTGCTTTTCCTCATATTTGGGAAATCCTTACAGAAAGAGGCAGATCCATTGAAAATTTAGCAAAAACAGAGCATCCATGGGCCTGCTTCTCTCTCCTTCCCCCTTCCTCCCTTCCCCTCCCACTTTCTCTCTCTCTCTTTTTCTCCTTTCTCTATCCCTCTCTCACACACTTTCATATGGTCTCAAATCTGTCAGTGGTACTGACAGTGAGTAATGTCTCTGAGGTCCTGAATGAACCTGGCTTGCCTCATCAAATTTCCACTTCAGACCTGGGGCAAACAGCCTGTGTGAACACAAGATAACCCCTCTGCAAACAGGGCAGGCTTTAAAAGAGAACACAGCAAATACGCAGGGTGCTTTTCTTCTCGCCTTTCCTTTCTTAAGCCTTATATGGAGGAGGCACTAGAAAGAGTGACCTTGATTCTTTAAACAAAAGGCATCCTTTGATGTAGGAGACCACACTAGCCTTTTGCAGCCTGTGGTGGGAGGGAGTCAAGGAAAGGGGAATTAAAGTTCATAGAGGAAGCTGCAGTGTTTAGAGCAAGCTGAGATGTGACCTTCAGAGCTTGCCAAATCCACCAGGGAACACAAATTGCCTTTGGATGGCTTCTCAATGGCCCCTCTGTGGCCCAGAGTCCCAGGCCCTGGTGGGATGCTCTCTGATGTGAGCTGCAGGATGAGCCTACCCAGCAGGGACCTGCCCTTATGCACATGGGAGGCTAACCAGTGGCATGGATCCTGTGAGGAAGCATACATGTCAATCTCTTGGTCTTGTTGTCTTGACCATACTTACTTTCCTCCAAAACATTTGGCCAGCTCTAATTGGCTTTTTGCCATAAGGCGGAAGGGTGGAATTTGTAACTTTCTGCTTCTATGGAACTTACTGAGGCTTCCACTGTAAGCTTAAAGATGAGCCCTGCTGATATTTCTCACCATGTGTCTTGCCGACCCCTCAGCCCTGAAATGGTTGTTTTTTCTCTCTCCTCAACTGTTGTTTATTTAGTCCTCTTAAAGGGAGCAAATGTTGCCAAACCATGGTTTTTGTTTGATTTTATGCTTTTATTCTCCCACAGACACAAGTAAAATCAGTCTCAAAAGGAGCTGTGTTTATGGTTGGTGTCTAGTCAGAAGATCTACTTCTCAGGCACTGACCCAAGACTGTTGTGTTTGGGAATCTACAAAAATCTGCTGCTGACATTTTAGGGTTTAAATTTTTATTTATGTGGTTTCTTGTTTTTATTTTTGTTTTGATACAAGATATCATTCTGTAACCCAGGCTGACTTAGAATTACTGAATATGTTGGGCTGTCCTTAACTCAAATACTTCTCCTGACTCAGTTTTCTGAGCAATAGTGTCATAGGTGTGAAGCAGGAGGCCAGGGCTCTGACATTTGAAAGTTACAGTCATCTCTCTTGGATTTGCCCACAGGCTGGAAAACTTCCCAGCCCTAATTTCCTTTCTTTCTCTCTCTTTTTCACCCCCAGAAAGTTTTGGGCTCAAAATCAGAATCTCAGAAATTGAAAAGACACAAAATAAAATCCTCACTTATATTTCAGGAGTGAACTTGGAAACTTAACTTGATTTGGTTAAATCTCAGTTTCTTTGTATAGGGATATAGGTAAGACCTGCTTTTGGCTTGTCGGGAGAGTAGATGTGTTACTTTCTATTAAAAGGCTGGGTTCATGTCTACTGACAGTGTGGAAGGAATTAATTCTTCCTCATTCTTCCCCAACCCCACCTCAGGCCTGTCTTTCATCCTTCTAGTTTATGGATATTGGTCATAGTTCTCCAGAGGGTCAGGACCAAAAAGAATACATGTAATTTAAAGGGGAATTGGGTACGTTGGCTTACATGGCCAGGCTGCCTAGTCTTACAAAGGCTGTCTGCAGGTTTGTGAACCACAAAAACTGGTAGTTAGCTTTTTAATCTAAGAAGCTGTATCAAGAAAGACCAATAGTGCATTCCTAGACCAAGACTGAAGGCCTGAGGGAAACCTGGAGAATTACTGGTCAGGGAAAATCTGCATTTAAAGGCTCAGTAATCTACAATCTGTTATCTGTGAATGGCAACTGTGATTAGTAGCGTGCCCACTTTTGGGTAATGTACTAAAACCTTCCCTTCTTTTCCATGTGCTCCAACTGGGTCCTCCAACTATTATGGTGCCACCGCACTTTTTCCCTCTCATTGTATGACCTACACTCCAGTCTTCAGATATCCTCACAGACACACCTACTTTTATATATTTTACCTATTTTTGTAGGCAACTCTCAATATTGTCTAGTTGTCAACCAAAATTAATCATCAGTAAGCACATGAGGAATACAGTGAAGCTAGCCCTCCACCGTGTAGCACCCTGAACAAGTCAAAGGGACAGTCTGAGATGTGGACTCTGAGGCTGCATGCTCCACAGAGGCAGGGCAGAGAGAACTCTTCAAGGATGTACTGTGGGCAGGGAAGGTGAACTCAGCCCTCCTGAGATTCTTCTGCAGCAGGCAACTCAGGACTCCTTACATACTTCTCTCTAGGAATCACTAAGAAGACAGGAACAACCTGGTTTCCTATATACATAGAACACGAGTGACAGGCACGGTAACCACTACAGAACATACACAGATCATCTTACTGAAGGTTATCTACTCTCTTTCTCTCTACCTTCAATACTTAAAGGGTCAGGAAAGTGACACCATTCATAATCTCCCCTACAGGCAAAAGGCCTGGTTCCAGGACCTTTGCCTGTTCTGTGGACAGTGGGTGGGGTTGCACATTATGATAGTCCCTGTCAAAACAGAATGTGGTGGGTTTTGTACAATATGGATAAGTTGTGTTGAATGGACCATCCCATTACTGATGGGTCCTCCTACCACACTACTAAAAAGATGGGATCCTTTATTTGTCTTTTGGAGCATGAGGACATTTTCTAGCAAGTTCTTGGCCATATGACCATTAGTATTTCAGGAGTTTATCCAGAGAAGCTGGCTCATATTTGTTCACTTGGATATATTTTCCCTACACTCCTTTCCTCACATTGAGAATTTTGTTCTATAGCTCCAAATGGTTGTATATCCTGTCTTACACTGATTCAGCTTTTATAAAGATAAGACTAGATGCTCTGTAAAGCATTATAGACTCCAGTGTTAAATAGAAAAGAAATTAAGCTGCAATTGAGGGAAGACAACATTCAGGCACCACAGTACTATTCACAGATTGATTGAGGCTGTCCATGCTCAAGACTTCTGAGCAGCTCACTGCTTTGACATTGATGTATGGGGTAGGACTGTTGATAAAGCTAACAAACTTTGAAAAGTGTCTTTTAATAAAGGATGCCATTAAATACTTTTATTGAACTTACAAAAGATCCCCAGAGTGCTGACCCTGGAAGTCTGTTGATGGAAATGTACACATGAAATGACCTTTTTCTTTATATGAAGCCTTGCTCTAGAAGATGCTGGACATTGGAGACTTTTAAATTTTTTTTATATCCAGGAAAACACAGTTGCCCCAAAAGGTCTGTAGAGGGCACTGTATGTAGTAGGTACTTCTTATGCAACTCCTTTGAAGATGAAGAAGGAGGAGGATGGCTTGAAGAGGGGTGGACAAGGGGCAGTAGGGTGAGGGATACATATCAAGCTGAAGTACATCATAGGGTGAAGGCTGGATACTCCCAGACTGCTGAGACTGGAGCCATTGTATGAGGCCTTTCTGCAAAGTAAACAAGTGGTGGATCTGCTTGGTGTGGTGGGACCTTTCAAGGACCTTGCACTAGTTATTTTTGCTTAACTGTGATGAAATAAGGGGCACAACAACTGTGGAGGAAAGACCTTGGCTCATGGTTTTAAAGGTCAGTCCATAACAGCAGAGAAGGGATGGCTGAACTCATCATGGCAGTGAAAGAGTGCACCAAAGACTGCTCACATCATGAAGGACCAAGAAGCAAAGCAGGAGAAGCAGGGACCAGGGCTGGGTATTCTTCAAAGATCCACTCCCCATGACCAACTTCCACCAGTCAGTCCCTGCCCCCTAAAGGTTCCACAGCCTTCAAAAAATACCTCTACCAGGGAATCAAGCATTCAAAATATAAACTAGTAGGGATATTTTAGATTCTAGCCATCACTGAACTTTTAACATGCTGCATGTGTCCATATTATTAGTATTTTGTGCCACATATGGGCACTCGGCTTGTGAAAGGAATGTGTGGGTCATCTCCATCTTCACTGAGTCTATGCTGTCTCTTGGAGCTCACGTCTACCCAGCAACCCACACAGTCTCCTTAGTTTAATGTGGGACATCTGGGGCAGATGGTCATGCAATACTTCTCATCATAGAAAGGATGAATCAGATTCCTACACCATACTTGATTCACTACTCAAAGGTAGTTCTGGTATTTTAGTGAGCACATGTTAAACTATGAATTTTAAAATTTTCTGAAATGACCAAAGGCTATTTTTGCTTTCAAACTAAAAATACATACTATAAGAGAACTGAGATCAGGCTATATCCTGCCTTAAGTTAATCCATATAGTGCAAAGTAGTGATGTTTTTGGACTGTATCTTGCCTTTCATTTTACAAGCAGCATTTGACTCCATTTTGAGAGTATAGGATGACTCTGCACCTGAATAGACATTTAAACACTTATCTGTTGACACCATCTACCCAGCACATACTGACCAATAGCTTAATCTGAAGAGTAGAATGGCAACATCCTATACATTGACCAATGTTAATTGGTGCGACGGGGCACATGGACCACTATGACTATGTCGGGAAAACCAGTCCTGAGAAATTATGGGGATAGAATGGGAAAAGAATAAAACTCACTAATGTGATCCCCTTAGGAGGAATCCCTGTGTGATAGGGATGGTTGCATTGTCATCTGACATGTGTTTAAAACAATCAACACTCATAGAACTCCAGACTGTGCTATAGACTTCAGCTCAGGGTGCTCCACACTGCTAATGCGGCTTTATTAGAACTGCCGTTTACCTGTCCATCTATTTTTCTGAAACTGGTCCTGCCCTTTGCCTCTATAGCTTTCACCACTTCTTGCTTCTACATCTTATTTCTGACCCTGCAGCCCGACTTACATCATCACCATCATCATCATCAGCAGCAGCAGCATCAGCAGAATTCCAGTCTAGGTTTATTATCTTATTCTCAAAACAGACTATCTTTGAATCCCAGTTATTTTCATAGCTTCAGCCCCTCAGGCCTCAGAAATGTCTTAAAGTCTGCTGCAGCCTCTAACCCTTTTCAGCCATGGTGTAACCTACATATATGCATACTTAGATATGTTGACTATGTAATGTGTGATCTGAGAGTTCATATCAGCAATTAGAGTGGAATAAAAGAACCTGAATTTGTCTTGGCCAATAGCATCCTTTGGGTTTGCTGTGATGTTGGAAGCCATTTGCCTACCCTGAACCATTACAATCTGTCTTCTGGGTAATTTTCCACTGTGTAACCAGAATCCCTGTTGCATTTTTCATGCAACATGTAGTATTCTGATTTTCAACTATATGTTGGATGTAGTGTGGAGGTGCCCACCCAAAATGTACAGCTCCAAATAACTCTGCTATTAAGGGGTTGAAAATCTAGCCAGGGAGACAACTGTATTTGTTTAATACAACCATGTACATTACTTTTGTAACAGTTCCACTTAGAAATTGCAATTAGGTCCATTATAAGATAATTTAGAAAACACTCAACAGCTAATGACCCTGGGTAGTCATTCTCCAAATAACCATGTATACATCATTCTTTAATTATAGTGCTGTGATAATCTACAGGCTAAGTGGTGAGATTACACACTGGCAGTCAACCTGAGCTAGGAGCTAGGAAACGTTTTCCCAAGGAAGTGGGTTTAAGAATATAATTGCAGAATGAAGAAAAGCTGGCCACAGGAAGAGGAAGTGAGGAGGAGGAGTCCAAAGCCACCCAGGCGGAGGCAACAGGAGGAACAAAGGTCCTGGAGGCCTTGAGTGATGGAGTGGATTTGAAAGGCCTTTCAAGGGCCCTCTAAATTCTCCCCTTCTACTTTTCAAACAAAGAGAGTGCACTGTTGGGGCTGGAGAGATGGCTCAGTGGTTAAGAGAGTGCACTGTGTGTTCAGTTCCCTACCCACACTTATTTGTAGCTCCCCTGCCCCTTATCTCTGTCTTCCCAACCCTGACCCCATTCTCTGTCCATACTAGTAAGCCACATAAAAGGCTGTGTGTCTACCAGCTTCTTCTTTGACCCTGGTCAGCAGAGTTCCTGTAGAAATCATCTGCGTCTAGACAAAAGATTGGCTAGTCTTTGTGAAAGTAAATGTTTCAGGTCTGACTCAACCAGACTGAGAGCCAAGAAAGAGAAGATAAGGCAGATGAGAAAGAGCTCCTTAACGAATGGTAATAAAACACAATCCAGAGGTGAAGGCTACTAATAGCCTTGGCGTTTCCTGAGGCTGCGGCCCCAGACAGACTCACGAAAACTGAGGATTAAGATGCTGGCTAGCTATGTCATTTCCTTTTTGCCTCCATATGTAACTTTTCCTATCTTCGCCTCCAATCTCTATCCCTGACACCTCAGGCTCTGAGTAGTCACCCTCTAGTTTTTCCAGTGGAAATATCGTCCCTTTTAAGTGGGATAAAATGTCCTATTACAGAGCACCTTCAGATGGAGAGTGCTAATACAAGATGGTTGGAAAGCTCCATATATAATGTAAATTAAGGGCTGATAGTTCATATAGCAGCTTACAACCTATATGGAAAGGGGGATACTGAGAGAAAAAACCTACCCACTCTCCACAGTCATCTCCTGGTGGCATGTTATCTGTGGTGTGTAAGTGTGTATAAGAGCCTTCACCCTAGGGCCACCATTAGGAATAATCTTCCCAGAAACAGGAGAATAGAAGTAAGGTCTAATATAGGGACCAAGATGGGATTTGTGGAGCATGTGGACTTGTACACGTTCATACACATTTATGTGGGTTCCTGTAAAGGTGTATTTGTGGGGAGACACATTGTTTGTTCTCATTGAGTATCCAGGAGGACATCTTTGGTACCATAAAGCAGCTCCTCATTGTCACCCATCCGCTGGGAAGCTGAAGGATTCTCTTGGGATTCAGTTCTGTGTCCAGGGTGAGAGGATGTAGGTGCTTTAGAGAGGACATGAGAATATAGAATTGAGGAATGCCCTGAAAGGCTGGATTCCATATGCTAGGAGTTAGTGCCATGGATGATAACATTCAGAAGTATTTCTGAATGTTAAAAGATGCTCTGAAACTGAGTAAAGATAGAAAAATCTCATGCATGCATCTCTTCTTCTTACTTCTCTTGCTGTTTGGAAACTAAAGTGGGCACAAGATAAATTTTGCAGTTGGGCTCAGGTTCACATTTGAGCTCAGCCATTTGGGTCTGAGTTTCTGTTTTCCTATTGATCCTATTGATCTTGTGTCCTTCCTATTGATTCGAGAAGCCCTTAGTTTATAGCCTCTAACTGAGGTTACCTACTGTTTAACTGCCCCAATGCTGTCAGTTACTGAAATGTTAGCAAGCATACCTTTGCACATAGGACTGCTTACAGTGGAATTGTTTAATTATATGCCTGCTCAATTATTTATCCATAATTTGCTTCCAGATTAAATGGTAGACTCCAGAAATGCCATTTCATCACCTCCAGGATCAAGCATGGTGCCTGGAATGTGATAGGGACAAACAGACTCCTGCACAATACAGAATATTTATTTCTTAAGTAAATAAATTCATATTAATTATTTTCTTAATATTAAAGCAGAATTCCAGAAGTATTAGGGAAGTTTCAAGAAAATTTCGTCTGTGTGGTCAAAACCATAAGGGGCTCAGGGAAAATGTCAGCCTAGGTATCCCATTGGTAGCTGCCCCACCCAGATACTTATGGGTAGGGTACGTGTAGGGACATGAAGGGTACAGTACAGCTTCTCCCTTTGAAATCTTTTAGATATGTGAACCCTGACCTTCTCCTGGATTCTGTCTCAGGAAACCAGAGTATCTAAAGGCACAAGAAGAAGGAACTCCTCTGAAGCACTAACTTTCCTGGGTCACCTGTATCTACTTGCTTGACACATGGAGTTGGAGATCAAATTTTGGTCTGGGTTTCTTTAGGATTCCAAGGTCATCCTTTACATTCTCAGCCAGTGTGGTGAGGACCAGGGGCTCCTTTAGTGAACCATCATTGTCTTCTGGATGCTGTGTGAGGCTCAAAAGAGTTCATTGTTCCTGAACGGCTGCTGTGCCGAGCTGCTTCAGGTACCTCCATTGCCCAAACTGCTCCTTACTTGGGAAACTCTTGGGCCTATCTCTGACTTTAAGCAGAAAACTCATAGCTCAGTACCTCATAGGTTTGGCAGAAAATATACCAGTTGTACTGGTACCTGAAATCAGTATGAAAAGAGATGGCTCATCTTTCTGTTATAAACCTAAAAGTGAACAAGAGAGATAGTGCTTACACATACCTCCTTAGTTTGGGGTTGGGAACACCCTTTGGCTAAAATTACAAATGGGCTCTGATCCTGACACTGTTGATTGAGCAAGCCTCAACATGTAGAAGTTAAGGGGATGCCCCAGTATCCATGTAAAGGTCTGGAAACTCTAAATATTTATTACACAACCCAAGATGGAGGACAAACGTCAGTGGAGCAGAACATGAGGACTCACTTCCTATAAATCATGCATTGGATTCTCTTCTTTGTCAAATGAGCAGGCGCCGTGAAAGTCGCGATGACACGTGTGGTAAGTTCTTAGTTGCTTAAACATAACTGGGGGTTTGACTAACCACAGGAAAGCTGGGGTGAGATGAACACCTCCCCTCCTGTGTCTTGTTCAATGACTCAGGGTGGTCCCTAGCTTAGATCCAGAGAGCCAGATCTATGTAGATTCTCTGTTGCCAAGTGACAAGACTCATTTAGTACCAGTCACGGGCAGTAACCAGAGTGGATAAAGCAGAAAAATGTAGCCCCAAGGACTGGAGGCAGCCTTTGCAGCCTCATGCTCCAGCTTTGTTGCTGAGGATCCAGAGAGGCATGTGGCAGACAGATGCTGTTTATAGTCAGGACTGAACAAACTCAAAGAAACAGAATGCTGTGTAGAGCAACAGTCAGGGACAAAAAACGGTAATAAATCTAAACAGCAGGAATTACCTTTGCTCTGCCGTTTACATGTGTCTTTGTGTCTGTGGTTTACTTCTGAAGTTGACTTCCTCTTAAGGGCTGACTGGTGTTAAGAAACCAGTCAGTCAGTTCTGGGTCACTTTAACCTTGTTAGTGTCAATTTGAGCAACATTCATGCTAGGCTGTGTATCAGGTATTAGAAAAATGGTCACACCATTTCTGTGAGGTGTTAGTGCTTAGGTGGTAAGAGCCATATGTGTCCATTCCAAATAGCCCCTCCCCTCCTCTCCCCTCCCCTCCCCTTCCCTCCCCTCTTGACTTGAGTCCTCTTCTGCCACGGTTGCTAGAGTGGTGTGTTCTTCTTTGTGTGTGATTCTGCTCTCCTCCAATAGTGCATTGAGAAGGCTTTCTGTATAGGTTGGTCCTAGGCTTGGTGTTAGGGAGTGATTTAATATGAGGAGCCATGATGTGAGTAGTGACACCTGGAGACACCACCACAGTGCCACAGCCAAGAGCCCTGTGCTGTTAATGTCCTCTCAGATTCCATGAGCATCTGGTCCCATCAGCACATCCTCAGCCACCCCTCTTCAGGGGCTCTGCAAATCCCCGGGCTCATTCATTTGGGGAAAAAAAATCTGCCTGAAAATAACGATATTTTGTCACGTAACTGTTCCCTCTTCAGTCACTATCCCAGCTTCTGGTGTGACCTGTGGCTTTGATTCTCCTCACAGTGACCTCTTGTGAACACCTCTGCTGACTGAGAGCTGTTCAGCACATGTCTTCTTGTGTATCTGTTAGGCAAGGTGAAGGTTAGGTAAGTGTGGGGCTAGTGTTGGGAGAGGTGTGTTGAGTGAAAAGAGAGAATTTATCAGTCTGCTTTTCATTTCCAGTAGGAATTGCTGTAACCTAGCAGAATCACCAGGATGGCCCATCTTCAAAAAATCAGCAGCAGCAGCAGCAGCAGCAACAGCCACCCTCCACCCCGCCATGACTCTCGAGCACAGAGTTGTAGGGAGTCTGTATCTGTGGGGTTATGATGACTTTCTAGGTCCTACAAGACTTTCTCTTCTCTAAGCCTAACAAGACAAAAGAGGTGCTTGGATCCAAAGCTCCACCTTGCTGCTTTATTGTTTATTTTACATTAGCATAAAAGTTTTTAGAATACTGATGGTTCTTGGCAATGGTCCCAAGTAGTCAAAGTGGACAGGCTATAACTGTAGGAGGCGGTCCTCATAAACTCCCTGGACACTAACTCTCTCAGTGATTGGCTTTTCCCACCCCTCTTCCAGCGTGTGTCAGGCCAGACCAGACAGAAGGAAGCTGTCTTTCCCAGGTCTTCCCTCAACACCCACATGTACTTCAGACTGCTAAGGCCAGCCCCCCCCATCTCTGCCTCCACATCCCCTCTATCTTCCTTTATTTGATGTAAAATTGTTCACTAGAGAATCTGGGAGCAGTAAATGGTTGCCCCAGTCTTCCGTGTACAGAATAGTCAAGTGCACATCCCACTTCTCCAGTGACGCCTAGAATCTCCAAGAGAGGCGCGTGACGCCTCGTCATGAAGTTGTCAGCCATGGAATGAAGCCTCTCTCCGAAAACAGCTCAGCTTCCTCAGTTCCCCACGGCTTGGCACTGGATCTCACACTTCTCTTTGTTCCACCAGAACACCTGGCAGAGATATAGTTAATGATGCTCCTTTTTGGAGTTTATTAATTCCATAAGCCTCTGTTTGTGAATGGCTACAATAAAGAACAAACATAAAAGTGAGAATTGACAGATGGGGCACCATTCCTTTGATGTCGCCCTCAGATGAAACAGGCAAGTCCCGGGAACGGCTTTCCAAATTAGGCCAGTCAGTCTTGGTGGGGCAAGGTACGTGGGCCTTTAGGGAGCAGAGCAAGACCTGCCAAGACTGAGCTCATACTCAGCCTCTGGGAACTGAGGAATCAGATTTAATCATATTTTGAATAAAAAATTGGGGTCTGTTTTAGACTGTTCTGAATATCAAGATAGATTTCTTGAGGGCATATGAGAGTAACTTTATACAGAGACGTGAAGTTATGTAATTTTAACATGGATGTGAGCACAGGAACACACACACACACACACACACAGAAAGAGAGAAAGAGAGAGAGCAAAAGAGAGAGGATACAGAGAGACAGTAATGACACGGAGAGGCAAAGACACATGAATGCTCGCATGCATGCATGCACACACTTGGCTTGGAAACAATACAAAAGATGATAGAGGAAACTTCCTGTGTCATCGCTGGGTGTAGTCTGCTTCCACATCTGGAGGATTTTATCTCCTGTGATGAATTCTCGGGACTAGTAATGGCCTCACTTGGTAGCCTGCTTTACTAGCATGTCTGAAGTCCCGAGCTTGGTCCCCAGAAGCATAGAAACCAGTGTGGCCATGCACACCTGTAGTCCCAGAACTTAGGACAGAGGCTAAAAGGTTCAGAAGCTTAAGGCCATCCTATGGTACAGCAAGTTCAAGGCCAGCTTTGTCTGCACGAGATCCTGTTTCAAATAAATCATATTTTCAATCTCCCTGGAAAGTTACCCAGCAGGTTTCTGAGCCGTATTCTTCTGCTCAGTGTGTAGGCTGCCTGAGAAGCTCCATTCCTTACTAAACAAACTGTAAAACTAAAAATAAAAAAACAAGGTGCCTCAGGGATGATGTGACGACTTAGTGGGTGAAGGTACTTCCTACCCAGTCTGATGGCCTGGTACCTATGTGGTGGACAGAGACATGAGTTCTCTAACCTCCACACCGGGCATATATGCCCCTTCATAAAAACACACTCTAAATGAGTTTAGTCAAGAGAGAACCTGCTCAGTAATATTTTTTGCTTAATTTATAACAAATTCACTGTTCCACACTGTCTCAAATGAGTCCAGGTAGATGCCACTGTGTGACATCTGGTGTCAGTCCGATAGATACCCCAGGAAGAAGATGCTGAGATGATGATAAAGGCAGCATACACTGGCCTTCCTTTCTAGAATGCATCCCTTGTGGCTCTTCAGTCTAGCTCTGTATTCCACATGACCTCCTGTTTGTCATTCAGATCCTAGCAGCACTCACTTTCAGAGATTTCTTCCTGGCGCTAGTCATAGGATGCCACAGCCTACATTATAGATTCTGAGAGCCTCTGACAGCTTAGCTTAGTTTGCGAATTTGGGTTTATGATTATGGTACTCTGATTAATATCTGCCTTGTACAACAGAAAATGAGCTTTCAGGGAAGGATTATTGAGTGCCTACATGCTTTCTACCTTCCCTCCAGAACATAAAACCTGGGTCATTATCGGTGCGTGGTAAATATTTACTCAGATGTTGAATGAATTAATAGATATTTTTAAAATGTGTAACTATTTACAACCAACAAGAGCTCTGACTCAAACTGTGTAATCTCAGTCAGGGCCTTACGTTTTCTAAACTGAATTTCCTATCATGAAATGGGGTAGGGTTCTTGTAAGACTTAAATGAGATAGTACAAAATGCTCAGGAGGGTATCTGAGACTGACATACAGGAAACATTAATTACAAAGTTAGGTCTTTTATTTTTCAAAGTGTCAAAAGGAAAGAAAGAGAAGAGATTATGTAGTGCCACATCACCCTGAAACACTGGGAAGAGATAAGAAGAAAACAAAATGGCCCCGAATGTTGCTCATTCGATCTGCTAGTTGTAAAGTTAAATTTCCTTTAACACTTGATGTTCAATGCTATCCCCCCCCCCAAGTCTACACTTCCTTTCAATATTGTCAGAGTTATCTGTCATAGTCTTTACTGAGTCTTTCTGTGAAGTTTTGCTGCACTGCTGGATCTGCAGCCTGCATTTTCGAGCAGTGTATTATTAGCTCAGACTCAGCTCATGGTGCACCTGCCTTCCTGTCTCTTCTGAATGTGCTCTCCAGATGAGCCATTAACATTGGAGCATTCACTTTAGTGGTTTCCCTTCCTTCCTCCTTCCTTCCTTCTTCCTTCCTCCTTCCTTCCTTCCTTCCTTTTTCCTTCCTCCTTCCTTCTTCCTTCCTCCTTCCTTCCTTCTTTCTTCCCTCCTTCCTTCCTTCCTTCTTCCTCCTTCCTTCCTTCCCTTCTTCCTTCCTTCCTTCCCTCCTTCCTTCCTTCCTTCTTTCTTCCCTCCTTCCTTCCTTCCTTCTTCCTCCTTCCTTCCTTCCTTCCTTCTTCCTTCCTCCTTCCTTCCTTCTTTCTTCCCTCCTTCCTTCCTTCCTTCTTCCTCCTTCCTTCCTTCCTTCTTCCTCCTTCCTTCCTTCCTTCCTTTTTCCTTCCTCCTCCCTTCCTTCCTTCCCCTTCCTTCTTCCTTCCTTCTTTCTTTCTTTCTTTCTTTCTTTCTTTCTTTCTTTCTTTCTGTCTTTCCTCTCTCTCTCTGTCTCTCTCTCTCTCTTTCCTTCCTTCTTTGTAGATGAGGAAATGTTAAACACTGGAACATATTTGTGACAAGATTTTTTTGCAATGATTAAAAATTATAATGGATGAGTTGTTGCTTAAGTTTTCCATAGCCTAGATAGTTAGTATCGTGTGTTCAATATATTGTAATGATATTTTTCACTTGGGATTTTACTTAATATTTGTATTCTTATATGTATTGATTTATATAACTGTATTGCATATTTATTAAGCTCCTTCCAACTCTAGAGAACTTGAATCTTATAAGAGGTTAGAATGGAAGATAGATGATTCCCCCATTGATCAACAAGTGCCTATTTCTTGCTCTAGTCCAAGCATGATTCTAGACACTGGCTAACCAGCCTTGAACAAAGCAAGCTTTTCCTTCTGTAGACCTATGGTACATATTCCATATTACAGTCATAAAGGAAGACTGACATAAGCCTTGTGTAAATTTAGAAAGAACAAAGAGTACACTCACCCAGGAAGCTTGCAATGAAGACACATGTCTTAAAGATGGCACCCACTAGCTCAAGTCAAGATATAATAAATAAGATTCTAAAGACTTCCCAGGGGGAGGGAGGGCTTGGGACACGCTTTAGAGTTTGAGCATTGAGAATTGCAAATCTCTTATTAAAAGTGAGGAGAAAGTTGGCGAGCAGGATGCTCAAAGCCAGAAGTTTTGACATTCTAGTTATTCTTTGTTGGGGGATGCGTGTGCAGTTTAGGATGTGTAAGAGTGTCCCAGATCTTTATTGTTTAGATACCATTGGCCTTCCCCTGAGTGGTAAGGAATAGATATGGTCCCTGGAAGGTATAGAAGTCTCCCTTCTTAAGAACCACAATAGAGGGAGAGCAGACTGTGCTCTCAACTACCATAGGAAAGAGTACTGATTTTAACTGGATGTAAAGAGCCCAGATACTCTACCTATATAAAAAGGTAGAAAGTCACTCTCACACTGACATCTAAATGTATTGAAAGGGCAGAGGGAAGGCTAATGGAGGGAGATGGGTAATCCATGTTGAACCACGTAGTAAGACCAAGAAAAAAAAAAAGACCACAGAAATTATATAGCTTAGCTTCCTTTGCTATCTTTTTTTTATCTACCATTAGTTTGGTGTGTTTGGCTGTTGTAATAGTGACGATTTCACAGGAGATATTGTACAGCGTCATGAGAGGAAACCCCTACCATTTCCTCATAAATGAAGCAGATGCTCTGAGAGCCACCCTTGAGAAGAAATGGAGGACAGGAGTCCCTGTAGTCACATATATATGTCTGAATTTTGAGAAATCCAAGGCAAAATACTTAACCTCCTGAGGGCTCTTTCCCTGGGGAGGGTTCTGGGCTATGAGTCCGGAGAAATGTGCTCAAAGACCAGAAGACTGACAGAGGCTCCCTGGAAGTTCAGAAAGAGGAGAAAGTATGTTTCCCCCAGAAGCTTTCGAGAGGCTGTAAAATCAACCATTTCCAAGGTCAACTTGAGAGAGCACTCTCCACTCATTTGGTGGTATGTGGGGTATGAGTATGCTTGTGATGAGTCTGTGTATAATTCCTTCTAGTGGCCTTACACTGGATGTGAGTTACCGTCTGTCTCTTTAGGATTCTCTCACTGTGGTCACGAGCAGGAAATGTGGATGCCTGGTGGTTTTTAAGGGTGGTACTTCTGATAAGCTGTGGGTTATTGGGCAAACCAAATCCCGTCCCTGTGTCCTCACCTTAGGTTATTGACAATGAGGAAACAAGAGGCCGTGAAACCTTTAGCTTTCAAAATCAACTGTGCACAAGCTATTTAACCTATAAATACACTATTCCAACCCCCCACGAAAACTCAAAACTCTTCTTTAGTAGGTTTGAAATTTCTCATGTGTGTGGTTATTATGTGAGAGATCAGAATATACACATACACTTATGCACAATTTGTAGATAAAATGCATATATAGAATTGAGAAAATTAGAATAAACATACATTTAGCAAAAGCTTTTTTCTCAGTACATCTCATACATATGTATTTATATATATATATAATTTAAATAACAAAACCAGCTGCAGTAAAAACAATTGAGTGTCTTGGGTATCTCTGTCCTGTAGATAATCTTCCGTTTCTATGTTATGACCAAGCTTTGATCATGGGGGAGCCCACAGCCATTCCATGCCTGTCTGTGGTTTTACCACAAGTCTGATCTTGAGACTGGGTATGAAAAGACGTCCAAATCTTGGCCTTTAATAAACCTTGTTTAAATCTTTCTTGAGGCTCTGGGGCTAAACATACCCTGGGAGAAGAGAGCAAGGCACAGGCTGCCAGGATGAAAAGCAAATAACATCTGCGTGGTTTAGTGGGCAGAGCCAGCTTCAAACTAATGTTCGCCTTCCTGCACAGACAACTGATCTCTGGCTTAAACACAACTGGCTTTATCTCATCCACCTTCTCTTGTTTTGTCTTAACTCAACATACACTGATTAAGTGTTTCCTAAATGCCCAGTCTGGGCAATGAACAGAAAACATAAGGTACACAAAGCTCTCGTCTGGACCTGTTAGTGGGAGAAGACAGCATGAAAACATGTTTTATTGTAGTGATGATAGTTAATAAGGCAAAGGAGAGTGATGGGACTTTAATGCTTTTAGTGTGGTGGTCAGAGGAGGTATATTTCTGAGTAGAGATATAAGCCACCAAGGAGAGCACTGGGCTTGTATCTGAAGAGGGACAAGGGTGTCTCCAAAGAGCCCAGAAGAATCACCAAACAGTTTGCTGTTTTCCCTTCAGAAATGTATCAAAACAAGACATGCTCCAGTCTACCAGGAAAACCTGGACTGTACAACTAGGTGAATCAATCAACTTAGGAAAAGAAATTGGACCAAGGTAGAAGTTTGACTGGAAGCTGGTACACAAGCACTGGAGGGTCAAGGTTAGAGAATTGATTACTGAGAGATTTCTGAGAACTGCAGCTATTACCTATAGGTCACCTCAGGACACTGTGAGTGAGGCCTTGGAGAAATCTCTTGGCCCAAGCACCTGAGAGAAGGCTGGCAGTGAGTTATGAGTGACTTCAAGCCTGTGTTGATTTTATGCTAGACAGGGGCCCATGTCTTCACTTCCTGGCATCTCTCCATGCCCAGAACAGAGCAGTCGGCTCACTCTCATCACGTATCCATTGTTTATTGAGCAAATGTGCTGCAATTGGCATCCAGTGAAGTTCTGAGAACTTGGGGGAGCCTTCAGTCCTAGACTTGCTTATGAAAATGTGACTTTGTTTTAAGGTCAAGACAGAAAACAGTTTCTACTCCTACAAGCAAGACTAAACTGTCGTGAGGCAGTCAGTCACTTGCCGTGGAGAGGTCAGGAACAGATGCTGTCCTGTAAGAAACTTGTTGCCAAAACTATAGCAGTCACAATGTTCCCATCTCATAGTGACAATGATGCTTTATGATCACATCTGTAAAATAGCTGTGCACTTGCACAAACTGGGCAATGTATTAGAAAACATGCCTTGTTCCTGTGTCTGAGTTCCTGGCATCTCACTGTCCAGGGTTGGGGGTACCATCCATGGAGGAATAGATAACTGTACTCTACATTTTTTGCTTTTGATCTGGAAGATCTTAAGTGAAGGGAGAATTCTCCAAAGTCACTCAGAAGGAAACACTAATTCTACTTATTTTTTCTATTCCTTCCTGATATTATTGTCACCACTACTACTATAGTTTAGTTCTTTTTTTTTTTTTTTAAGTGTTTGGTTATTTCCCTACTTTATGCCAGAATGCTGGTTTTGCACTAAAGGAGCAACAATGTCTTGTATTTTGTTTGTAGAAATACTTGTCTGAACTCAGAGGATGGACACCACTCTTCTGCCCTTCAGAAACCACCCTGCATTTGTTTGCAATCTTACTCTCTTTGTGACCTCAGGCATCTTTTCCAGCATATCTGTACTTTGTGCACATTGTATTCAAGCACAGGGATAATAGTAATCACACTGGAGGTGTCATTGTCCTTAACATTGCTTAGAAAAGAGGCCACTGAAATGGCTTAGCAGGTCAGGGCACTTGCTGCCAAATCTGATTATCTTGAATTTGGCCACTGGATTCACATGGTGGAAGAAGAGAACAGATTCCTGTAAGTTGTCTTTTGACCTCTACATGTGCAGGGAGGCGCATGCACCCCTTTGCCCCCAATAAAATATAATAAAAAATTGTGTCTTTATAAACAAGTATACAAAATGAATATAATTTAATAACTAAACACATACATTCAATTATATATCAGAATAAACTGTCAGTCATGAATTGAGATTCAAAAAACCAAGAGATGGAATTTTTAGTTATGGTAATAAATAGTACAGAAAAAAGTAACTAGCTTCAGTAACTGTGTCCTTGTATTAGCAAACACACAGTTTAACTCTGGGCAACTTGGGACAGCTTTGCGATGGACCAAGGTCTTCAGGAGCAGAGCTGAAGTGTTTGAACCTTCATATTAAATCTTAAATGTTTCCCTTCTCATATCTGCCATCTTGGTGGCATTATCATCTGCCACTATCATCTGCTACATTTGCTTGTTGGGGTCTGTGGAAGTGTTGATGTACAACTCTGGCAACATGTTGTCTGGATGATGTAGAGATCTTGCTCACTAATGAGGTCCATTGGTTGGTGTACCGGTTGCCCTAGTAACCATTGTACTCATTTATAAGTGAGCACACTGAGATGAACTGGGGTAAAGGTGGCTCACAGAAAGTTCAAATACTTTTTAACTGATTTTCAAAAACAAGAGTTACCTGACAATAATGAACATGGTTCATAGTTGTAAAAACTGTAATGCCTTCAAACATTCTTGTGGTAAATTTTATTTTATTTCAAAGTAGAGCAGACAGGAGCTAGGGTTTGGCAGTGAGGGTCTCCTCCAGTCACATCTAAAAGAGGGGAGCTTGCACGACCCCACCTCCAAATAACAGCATAATCTTAAGGCATTGAGCAACAAGGGTTCCCAAAAAAGTAAAATGTTCCATATAATATTTAGGATATGAAAATGGGGTTGGACATTAGACAAATCTATGTCAAATTTCTTCAGCAATGCTATCTTACATTACTTAAGACAACCATAATTTGACAGCCAGAAGTGACAAGTTAAGAAGACTAAGCAACTTAGGTTAACATTGTCATTTAAGAGTATTTACATTAACATTGAGTACATTAGGATGTCATAACTTCTGCATTTGCTGGGCATTCCATCAGATGTTCATAGATGACTGCCTGCATTTACAATGGCTGCACTTACTGTATCTGTAAAATTATTCTCCTTCTTTCTTCAGCTCTAGTACTAGTGACCAGTTCCAGTCTTGCAAGGAGGAATGTTTTCTGCTGCTACATTCTTTCTCCCTGCACCAGCATTGACATTCCTATAGTCACTTACAGCCACACTCAGATTCCAGGTCTTGGCCTCAGTGTGCTTCTCCCCTCCTTGATTTTTGGCTTCTCTTGAGACAGTCCTGGGTTTTTAGATATCTAACCAACAATGAGGCTGCTTGCTCTTCTATCTTTTGACATCACCAACACCTTATTGTAATATAGCTTCAAATAACTTTTTTTAAAAAAACATTAAATTAAATTAATTTTTTTAGATGACAGGTTAACTATGGATCCTGCTCAGAAAACAACACCAGACCTAAATAAGCTAGATGTCCGGAAAACTTAGAAACTGCCGCTATCTGGGGGCAAGCCAAGGATGGGGGGAAAGGAAGACATGGCATATTGTAAGGGAGTTTTTGTTCTGGAATAGTGACTTCAGAAGCAGAAGGGGTTCAATCAGGGAATTTAGAACCCTGAAGCCCTGGTGTCTGGGAGCAGGAAGATGGGACCAGATCAGGTATAGGTCAGGTAGTCCCTTGATTCATTTAGTGTTTAGAATCTCTCATTTCATCTCATCACTTGGACTACTGGGTATAGGAAAAGCTCCTAAGGCAGTTTTCAGCTTAGGACTCTGTTTCTGTCTGTAGGTCTGTCTGTCTGTCTGTCTGTCTGTCTGTCTGTCTGTCTCTGTGTATGTGTGTGTGTGTGTGTGTGTGTGTGTGTGTGTGTGTGTGTGTGTGTGTGTGTGTGTGTGTGAGTGTATGGGGAAGACATTGTTGCCATTCTTCATAAGCCACCTGCCTTGCTGTCAGAAGCATAGTGCTTTCCTGGGACCTGGAACTTGACAAAGAGTATAAGTTGACTGTCCTGCAGTCCCCAGGGAGTCACCAGTTACTGTCTCTCCAGTTTTAAGATTACAAGTGCATTCCACCATGGGTTTTTTTAGCATGGATTCTGGGTCTCAAAGTCAGGTCCTTATGCACATGCAACAAGCACATTATTGATGGAGTTGTCACCCTGCCCCTAGCTAAGGACATTTCAGTTGTAGCAGAGAGAAGTGTGATACTCTCCCTGCTTCTCTGTGTTCTGCCAAAAATGTCACCATGTGTTTTCTAGTGTCAGAAATTCCTTGGACATTTGTCTTTAATTGCACAATAAGACAGTAAAGTCTTAAACATGCAAATATCATTGATGACTCCTTTGTTCAAGTGTGGAAAGGGGCTGGAGAGGGGAATTTGCAAACTCAGAAATGATGCCTATCTCAGTTGTTAAGTTTTCTGCAGGCGAGTGCCAACTCTATCTCAACACCTTGGAGAAGGGCCTTTTATTTTTCTTCCTAGAATCCATTTAATGTTCTGAATCTCCAGTCATAAACCTTGTCATCTAGCCTAGTGATTTTTTTCCCACATTGTGACTTATATTGCTCTCAGTGGATATGTCTGATGTACTGATTATCCATATATTCTTTCTAAAAGGATTTGCATGACTTCTGGAAAGGGACAAAGAGATTCGATGTATTAGTAATTCCAGTAAAGGGGCAGCTTGGGGTAGCATCTAGGAAATGGAGAGAAAAATAAAGAAAGAGAGGAGCACTTGTCTTGAGTTATGTGAGCAAGCTACATATGTTGAATTGGATCATTGTTTTGTTGTTGTTGCGAAAGATCACTGTTAAAACATAACAGTTGGCAATGATCACATCCCAGAAGTTTGTCTCTGATGTTGAAGTTACAGTTGAGAATAAGATGTTGTTGCTCTTTGCATACAGCCTTATGACCAAGACATCTAGCCAAGAGTCTACAAGACCATTTTCTAGACACCTCTTCATTTCACAGGAAAAAAAAAACCATAAAAAAACAACCAGAAACATCAGAGGTTAAAGTCATTTTATTGCAATTGGTGATTAGCAAAGCTAAGGCTACCACATCTAATCCAGATCCTGTTTGCAGCATACATCAATCAAGTGAACTGATGTAGGCCCACAGGAATTGTGGCTAGAGTTACTTCAGTGATCTCCGAGGTAACTGAGTTGAAAGCATCCCTCCCTATCATCCTCCAGGGCTCCCAGGTACCCAGGCAGACTAATATTGAGGTGAATTTTGCTCATGACACTAAATAGAAGCACATGTGGATATGATGAGGCAGAGGGAGGCACACTGCTGTCCGGGTAGTTGTCTTCCTTTACCACTTACACCCCTCAGTGCATTTTTGGGCCTGTCTGAGCAGAGACATTTGGATAACTATGGTGTTTTTATTACATAGATAATTAGAGTATGAGTGAAAGTCTTCAGCTCTCGCTGGACTATTAGTTCATTACAGCTTAGGTTATGACTCAGCTACAGGGAGCCTACACTGCAACTTCATCTGGAATCAATAGAGGGATCCCAACCAATAGATTTAATAATCAACTTCTTGCTTAGTGTAAAACCGCATGTTGGGGTCGTAGGAAGGTGGGGGTCTTGAATCATCCACACTAAATCTGTGGCTGCTCTTTGTAAGATTTTAGTAGGCCATATGTCTGTGTGTGAATTCAGTGTGCACACAGATAAACATGGCAGTACGTGTATTGGCAAAGCAGAGGACAACTTTAGCTGTTGTTCCTTAAGAATGCCACTTGTCTTATTTGGAGGTAAGATCTTCCAGTGGCTTGATGCTTGCCCATTAGGCTAGGCTGGTTGGCCAGTGAGCCCTAGAGATCCATCTGCCCCCTATTCCCAGTACTGGGATTATAAGCAGATGTCCCATGCCTGGATTTTCAGATCTGTTCCTGGATTTGAACTCAGGTCCTCATGCTTGCACTATAAACACTAAACTAATGCCTCAGATGCAAACAACTTTTAAACTTCTTTTTCCATTATCTTTTAGAGTGGCCCATTCATATTCTTGGACCTTCCCTAAAATGATTATGGATTTTATATCTAATTAGGAGCTTTTAAGCTTGTTTCATTGGGAATTTGGAATGTATTTTGATTTACAGGATCAAGGATTATACCTACACATATCCTAAACCAAGGCACAAAAAGAAATGTCTTTCCTGAGTCTTTCCACATAATTGATCCTTGTTCTCCCTGTAGTGGAAACTAACAATAACAGTGGGCCTCCTGAGCTGCAGATGATCTGTGCTTCTGCCCCAGAGGGCTTGTTAAGGGGAGGTGAGCCTCGGAACAGCAAGGAAGGTTACGTGCCAAATGTTTTCTTACATTGCCACCTCATTTCCCATCAGCACAATGGGAAAAATGTTGTATAGTCACTCAATAAGTTAGTCATCTGGGAAACTCATCATTTTAGACACCAGTTCCTCTGCCCCAGGGGTGGCAGATATGTGGTCCATCTTGCATATGCAAGCTATTTCCCAGTACTAGTATGGATTCTACCAGTGTGCTATTTCCAGTTTGACATTTGTCATTTGGGTTTTGAAACTACCATCTAAGAAGACAGATACATTTCTTCTCCCTTGGGTATTTCTCTCTGATAGTCTTTGTTGATTACCTCTCAAACAGGTATTATCACTTCTTTGCATGGTCATAACATCAGCCAATGGTATCTATTGACCAATATCAGCCATCCCAGCTGATACCAGAATATGCCAGGTAATAGTTTACAGAGGCAAAATCTCTGGCCCCCATTCTCACCTCTATTGCTTTTGGACAGGGTATTTTCTATATTTATGGTTGTGAGCCTAGCCTTTAACGGCTGAGCCATCTCTCCAGCCCTGGACAGGGTATTTTTTATCACAGAAACAGAGGTGATCCTAGAACATACTACTTGTCATTTAGTGTACTGAAGTACACCTGTTATCTAGACATCTCTTCTAGGTCTCTTTACTAGTCACTTGTCTAATAAAGAAGGAACTGGGTAGTATCATTGGAACCTTCTTACTTCTAGACATTTTGATCTTTTGCATGATACCTAATGGATTTCACATTCTGCTTTCAGACAAATCCTTGAAGTACACAGCTGTATGCTGTGAATTTTTGTCACTTTTTGGCCTTTAGACCTTCATTGGATATTCCTTACCTATTGGGAAAAGTTCATATTCCTTATTTTGGCACTTTGGTCCAGCAGTTGATTCTAGGCTTTTGCAGGTAGAATCCTTTAATGCCTCTTTAAGCTTTGAAGTTCCTACCCATCTTTAGATGGCTGCTGCACTTCACAGGATGAAAGTGTGTAAGGCTGTGCTAGTGACAGCTGGAGTAGCCCATTTGAACCATCCCAACTCAGAGAAATGCTGATTTTGTGACATAGGTTCCTCCCAGAGCTTCCTGTTCTGCCTTTGAACTGAGCTATGACCCTGAAGCTCTTCTTCTAGTCTTTGCTTCTTTACTCATGTGGCACAGATAAAAGCAAAAGAATTCTGTGGAGAAATAACCTGATAAGAGGATGAGCTAGAAGACAGACACTTTAACTGATGGCCGAGATGGGTTATGAACAGACTGTCTAGAGAACAATGTCAGCTGTTGAAGGTTAAACACCTCCCCTTTGGTCAGGCTCCTTAGAGCCTTTTGCTTGATGAGAAGAGGCTTCCTCCTCTGTTTTTGTCTACTCTACTCTGAATCGCAATTCTGCTAACTTTAGACCAAAAGTCTTCCATCATAAGACTCTATCTCATCACTCTAGGCCACTTTTGACACTAATCTTGTGACCTTGACTTGGCCAGACAAACATATTCTTGTTGTTTCCTCTTAAGAATTTCATTTGCACCTGTCTGTTGCTTCCCCTTTGGCTATAAATCCTAACTGGCTTCTGTTGGATTTGGAGATAAGTCTGGAGTCTCCTGAAGACCATGTTTCAATGGTCCTTACACCAAGGACCACAGCTTCCCACAAATAAAGCTTTGTTATAGCAAGTGTTATGGCAAAGTGTTGTCCTTTATCACTACCCTGATCACACTGGGGATGGAAAAGGAGTTATAGACAAGCTCTGCCCATGCTTTGCTGCAGCACATTCTGGCAGACAAAGATCTTAAAACCAAACAAAAAACAAACAAAAACTCCACCTGGTTTTATCAGAGTTTTAGGGTCAAGGGCAATAGGGGAAATCATATTTTGTTGCTTGCTGAAGTTACTATTTCTTACTGCTTTGCCTGCTGAAACCGGTCAGCTTTATTGGTAATGATGTTTGAAGTCTCGTAAAAACTTGCCCAAATTGCCTTATTTTTAGAATAAGCTTCTTTCAGTTTGGGAAAAGTTATTAACTAATAAAAATATCAGCTCTAGTCATGTGGGAAGAAACCAAAGCTTAGAGTTATTAAGAATCCTCACCTAGATTTAAAACCAGGGGTGTTTTCTTGACTTAACACCTTTGCTTTTATGAGTGGATTTTTTAGGTTCTGCACTGTGGCTTAGTTCTTGCTGACCTCTCTGTTGCTGTGATAAACTTCACAACCAAAAGCAAATCAGAGAAGGGAGAGTTTATTTAGTTTACAGGTTGCAGTCCATTATTGATGGGAGGCAAGATGGGATCCGGGAGCAGGAACTGAAGCAGAGATCACAGAGGACAGCTCTTTTTGGCTCACTACCTTTCATATACAACCTAGTCCCACTTTCTCAGGGGTGGCACTGCTCAGGGTGGGGTAGGCCATCCCAGTCAATCATGAATGGAGAAAATGTCCCACAGTCCTTCCCACAAGACAATTGAGATCCCCTCTCTCTGGGTATGTCTAGCTTTATTGTCAAGTTGACGAAAACTAACCAGCACAGTTCTCATGAGAAAAGATGGTGGATGTAAAGGTCATGGGGTCATCGATCCTGTGTGATGCCTTCGAGAGGCCTGAATTTCCACACTTTAGGACTCTCCTCTCCTGCTAGCATCATTGGTCCTATGATGCAATATCTCTTCCTACTCTGCTCATGGCTTGAAACCGTGCAACATCTTCCCTCCAGAGACCACAGAGAAAGCCACTGTGCTCTATGTGACAGAATTGCCTAGAGACAGCAAACTGTAGAGAAAGTCAGGAAGGTCTCTGGATCAAGGAATCATGATGCCAGCTATCAGATGGGGGAAGAGGATGTTTTGTTTTATAATTGTAGTGTGGAAATTATTGACTTTGCCAATCTAACTTCTTATTCCAAATAATTTGTGTTTTATATAGAACTTCAACAATTTTATTCCCTTTTTATTATCACTAGTATGTGCTAAATGTACAAGTGAATGTGTTTTAGCCTGATGCTTTTATATGTGCATAATACCCTGCCATGATCCTGTCCAGAGATTTTTCTTTCCTTTTTCTTACACTTCTACTTCCTTCCTTTGGACATTTTCTCCTCTCTAATAACTCCTCCCATACTCTCAGGCTCTCAGGTCTTCTTTGTTTCTTTCCATATATTGCTCATTTATAAAGTTTTGGGGTTTGCACCTAGCTACCAACATTGAAAATGACTGACCTATACCAATCAACAAAAGTCAACCCCTGTTCAAACACGCAACTAAAATCAAGCCCGTTCTTCCATCTTGCATATCCAGTTTTGCATAACTCTAGCATGGCTGATCATATTTCTCTCCAGGTACTACGCCTAGAAGATTATTTGTAATATAGCAACAATAAGCCACAGTAGCCAGAAAAACAATAACCACCTGATCCCATCTATTCTTCTCTGTGTTTATCATTAGCCATCTCATTCCAACCAGTGACTCTGTGAGCACTCCCCTGAGCCTTTTGTTTAGCTGTGCCCCATTTTCCATCCTAAGTTTTTACTCTATGATAGTGTATATTATGATTAGAGAAAGAATTGGTAATTCTGCCTCTCCAGTTATGCTTGAAGGTGTGTAAAAATTAGGAGCCTGATACAGACAGAACCCTACTCTCATAATTTGAATGAAGACATCTCTTCCCCTTCGTGTGTGTGTGTGTGTGTGTGTGTGTGTGTGTGTGTGTGTGTGTGTGTGTGTACAGAGGCATGTAAGGGTGCAGGTATATATGTGTATGTGCATAACTACATGGTAAAAAGAAGTCAACTTTGGGTATTGCCCCTCAAGTGTTGCCCACCTGGCTTGTTTAAACAAATTAAATTTTATTTTTATTTCTTTATGTGTGTAAGTGTCTGCCTGAATGTAAGTCTGTGTATGCTGTGCATGCCCAGTGCCCAAGGAGACCAGATGAAGGCACTGGATTACATGCAACTGGAGTTACAGTTCTGAGCCACCATGTGGGCTAGGAATCAAACTCAGATCCTGTAGAAGAGCAGCCAGTGCTCTTAAATGTAGAGCTATGTCTCCAGCACCCACCTTGTATTTAAAAAATTATTTTAGTAATTTTTTGGGAATTTCATACAATATATTTTGAGCATATTCATCACCTTCAACTTCTTTTACCATTCTTTCAAAATCTCCTCACAGCAGACTTTGAGATTGCTTCTTTTCTTCCTTCTCTATCAAGTTCAGTTCATGCTGTCCAGGTAGCCTGGGTACTGGGGTCTGTCCTGGTGTGTATTCAAACTTTTTTTTTAAGATGAGTCAACCAGAAACTATCAATTAACTAATTGATGGGATTATATGTCCATCTTCCTCCCATTTATGCTGGTCTGTCTGGTGCTTGCACAGGTCTTGTGCTGTCCCAGTTACTATGAATTCAAATGCACATCTGCCTTGTTGGGTTTGGAAAACACTCTTTCCTTGTGTTTTCCCATAACTGCTGGTTTACAGTCTTCACTCCCTGTCTTCTGAAGATATTAAGATGAAGAGATGATGCATTAAGATGGGGAAAGCTTCGTGTCTTCTCTGTGATTTGTGTTGCTTCATATACATGGAGAGATCAGAGTTTTATGAACACATGACATTGAACAAAAACTAAAATCTCCATTTTTGAAGTCAGGCCAAGTTGAGCTTGGTATAATTAAGCAATTGCCCAAAGTCTCACAATGAACAGTGGTATAGTTTTGACTATAACTAGCAACAAATTGGAAGTAAGCACAATTTGTTCCTTAATTTCACTGTATCTGTACAGACTTTTTTGAATCTCAATTAAACAATAACTTATGATCGAATGAAATGCTAAGTTATAGTTCTTTCTATTAAAAAGTTTTTCTTTCAGGGGCTTCCTTAAGATAAAAAACAAACCTACCCCGAAGTGTTGCTCCTCAGCGGTAAATATGGAATGACCATTATCTAGACAGCAGCCAGCTGCTCATCTGTGGAGCGGTAACACACCTCCCCTAGTTTAAGATAGAAGTTTTTCTTGTCTGATCTACTAATAATATCTGCTGGGATGATGGCATCAGTTCCCACTCTGCATCTTGCTTTCTTTCTCTTTCTTTATGCACAGCAGCTATGGAGTGACCTTGAAAGAAAACTTATAGTTGTTGAGACTCAGCAAATAGACTCCAGTAGATCTGGAGCAATGGGCTTGCTGACATGTGGGCCTGAAGGCAGAAATGAAGTACAGACACAAACCTAAGTTGTTTGGTTCCAAGTGTGACTCACACATTATATTGAAGACAAACTCAGAGATAAAGTATTTGGTTAGAACTTGCTTTGGCATAGTCCAAACTACAGTTGAGCAAATCATTCTACAGAGAAGCAAACTCTTCAGGTCCTCAGATTTGTGTGTGTGTGCAAACGTGTGTGTATTTACTGCACTGCCATTTCAATGGTCTGGCATCTGAAGTACTCAGCAGAAAGATGCACCTGTGGACATAAGCAAGTAGAGCACTGGAGATTCAGGAACTGTTCCTATGTGGAGAGGACAGAGTCTGCATTCCCAGTGGTGTGA
>PVIH01010661.1:51049-73903 GCA_004025045.1 Sigmodon hispidus
CTCCCCCTTCTCCTCCTTTAGTTGAAACCCTTCTTTTTCAAGGGCATATGCTTTGCTCCTTGTTTCATAAGAACAGAGGGCAGAGTACAAACCTCAGCTCTCCTAGCTCTGCCGTGTGTTTAGTCTACTCATAGCCGCTCCCCTTCCCAGCTAAAGTGAACCGTTTCAGGGCTCGTAGAGAGATGACAAACCGGTAGGTGATAACTGTGACAACACACCTGTTGTTATTACATGTGTCATCTATTTTGTGTGCTTTATTCAAAATAATTTTCTTCTCACAATATATTCCTTTAAAAAATATATGTTTTAGTTTTTCATATTTATTTATTATGTATATAATATTCTGTCTGCATGTATGCCTGCAAGCCAGAAGAGGGCATCAGATGTCATCATAGATGGTTGTGAGCCACCATGTGGTTGCTGGGAATTGACTCAGGACCTCTGGAAGAGCAGTCAGTGCTCTTAATCTTGAACCATCTCTCCAGCCCCTTACAATATATTCTGACCACATGTTCCCCTCTCTAGTCTCCTCCCAGAACCTGCCCACTTTCTCTTCATCTAGCCCTATGACACTTTTCTTTCTCTCTTAAAAAGGTAAAACAAAATAACCCCCCCTAAAAAAAGGCAAATAAAAATCCAAACAAACCAGAATTTAAAAGAAAAAACACAACACACACACACACACACACATACACACACAAAGCCCAAAACAACCAACCAAACATAAAAACACAAAATTGGAAACCAGAATATATAGCAAGATTTGTAAGGTAAGTATTGCCCAAACAATGGAATATGAAACAAAAAAATCTACAAATTAACAGTGTGTGTGTGTGTGTGTGTGTGTGTGTGTGTGTGTGCATATGTACATGCGTGTGCGTGCGTGTGTTCATCTACTGCTGGGCATGGGACCTGCCCTTCAGCATGGTTAATATACCGAGTGGGACTCTGTTGGAGAGAACTAATTTTTTTCCTTTGCAAGCAGCTGTCAGCTGGAGATGGCTTCTTGGGTAGGGTTGGGAGCCTGTGTTCACTTCCCTCCCAGCACTGAGACCCCATCTAGCTTAGACATGTGCAGGCTCTGTGCAGGCACAGTGAGTTCATACCTGCATCAGTCCTGCTGTGTCTGGAAGACACTGATTCCTTGGTGTCACCATCCCCTCTGGCTTTGACAATCTTTCTGCCTCCCCTTCTGGAGAGGAGGGGCTTGCTAAGCTTTCTTTTACACCTGCTTCTGCTCCAGAACACAGGGCACTTGAGTGGCATGAGGATTTGCTGGTCACTGGCTTAACTCATTTAGGGTTTAGACTCAATTTATTTGCATTTGTCTTTGTCCTTGATGCCGGTGTTTTAGCATCTGGCATTCCCTGCAAGGGTGAGGTACACTTTTAGGATACATGCCAAGAAGACAGAGCTGGCTTTGCCCATCTTTGCTGTCTTCAGATTCACATCACCTCACCTCCACACTGCAGTGACAGATCTGCACACTTCCACCATCATTACCTCACAAGATACACAGACAACATATCTGTGGGAATAATGCCATTTATAATACTACCCACACCTTACGTTCTTCTTTGTCTGGGTCTCCAGATTCCTCAGATAGTCAGGTAGTTTTGCACCATGAAGCATTCACTAAACTTCACAGCGCTTTTTGCTTTGTTGTTTGAATTTGAGTTTGACTTGAAAATGTCCGTGTTGATTCTCACTATCATGCTTCTTAACCAACAAATAAAATGTGCTTTGGCAAACGCAGACTCCCACATATGCAGTGAGCTTTGATTTTTGAAACCATATATTAAATTTTAAGGCAAATGTAAGGCTTTTAAAAATGCTTGTTAAATTTTAATTTGTTTAATTTAATTAAACATTTGTTTAATTTAAATAGAACTTTATCAAAGGTCCAGCTTTGTGCAAGGTGAGTAACCGATTGCTTCTTGTGACCTCATGTGCTGAGAAGGTGCGTTTTGGCTTATATTCTGAACTAGGGCTAGTGTAACAGAGTAATCTCATAGACCAGATGCTGTGATATGGGTTGGCAGTGGGTAAGTGAGCCTTATGGGGTGTGATGAGTCTCAGTGGGTGACAATTTGATTCTGTACAGATTCTTAGAATTATAGAAAGTTTATTCTTTCAGGGAAAGAACAAACATGTTCATTCATCCATTCAGTCAAACAATGCTAAATAAATGTTAAAAAAGTTTCATGTATTCTTTGCATGAGTTATATAAGTTATATAAGTAGTTCAGCAGAAACAAGATGACTGAAATTACCTAAGGTGATAGATAAGCTGGAGTTGGGGAAACTCATTGTGATTCAGGCAAAGATGAACTATGTGGTAAAATTCTGGCATATAGACATGAGTTGTGATGAATAATCTTGAATGTTAACTTGATACACTTGAGAAGACAGCATCTCGACTGAGGAATCACCTCTATCAGATTGGCCTGTATGTGGGGGACATTTTCTTGTTCGCTAATTTATGAAGGAGAATCCAGACCACTGTGGGCAGCACCATGTCTACAAAGGCTATCCTAGATTTTAAGAAAATAGGTTCAGCAAGCCAGAAATAGCAAGCCAGTAATCAGTGTTCCGTCATAGTCTCTTCCTTCAGGTTTCTGCCTTGAGTTCCCTAGATGATAAACTTTAGGCTGTGAGCCAAACAAATCCTTTCCTTCCTAAATTGCTGCCCCCCATGTTTTATTGCAATGTGAAAAAGCATACTAAGACTGTTGGGAAATCAAAAGGTGAGGGTGACAAAGATAATTAGACATGTCCCTAAGTTTAAGTCTTCTACTAATATGAGAAAACCATAGAAGGCTTCAGATAGGAACTCAACAGATAACATGTGTGTTTGAAGAAGATAGTCTGGCTGCTGGTGGAGTATCCAGGAAGGAACTAAAGGAGATTATGGGGATAGCAGGAATAAGGTTACAGCAGCAGCCATACCAGGAGACAAAGTGATAGCTTCAGTGTGTTTGATGTTGTACATGTCCAGTTGTCTGGAGTTGTCAGTCAAGATTATGTATTAAAGGTTTGTCATTCAGTTTTCTATACCAACCAGGTATTGTTCAATTTGGTATGTATTTTGACAGTGTGCGTACTGCCATGTGTTTCCTTAGGGCTTAATAGTATGTGAAATTAAAGGCACGAGATTCTCTGAGTTCTAGCTTATACAATAGGTAATGGAAGTTTGATTATTCATCAACCTTCTGACTGCTCACATCCTTGTGTTTATTATTCATTTGCTTTCATCAGTTAACATGCCATGCTATTGAAAATGCAATGTCTGTTAAGCAATGCTAGGGTGACTCAGTGAACCAAGATTCCTCACACCAGCAGACACGCTAGCAGGGGCATGTCAATGTGAGCATCTCATGCACCCCAGGTTGGGTGCTCTTTCCTCTTGTGTGCTGGTTGTATAGCTAATGAGCTGAGCTGAGCTGAGCAGCAAAGCTCCTACTCACATGACAGACATGCAGCTCTTCAAACACAGAGGCCAGGATAGGATGTCACAGGCATCTCTGATCATGTGGTTGCTTATGCTGGTATATCAATTCTTCTTACCTGCTGCTAATTTAGCAGAAACATCAGATAGTGGGAAAAATACAAGCTTTAGAGGTAGAGATATCTCAGTCAGACCAAAGGAATCTCTAGAACCATGGGCAGATTATTAATGCTCTAAGAATCCAATTCACTCATCCAAGTGGAGAGGAAAATGATATTATCATAATTTCAGGATTCTTGTGAACACTAAATGCGATAGTGCCTAGTCCAGAAATCATGCAACTGTTAGTTTCCTTCCCAAATTTAACTATGTAATAACATGCATGCCAGGCTCCAGAATCTTCTGTGGTAATGAACATCACCCACATCATCATGTTAGTAACTGGTTTAGGGTAATGTGGGAATTTCACTTATCGGTTCTATTGATTTCTTTGAGGGCTTGGGTACTTGAGTTTTCAATAGAAGGAAGAGGCAGGATCCTACATTGTAGGCTCTGAGAGTATCTGACTCTAACTCTCTTTACTGTAATACCTCCAGTTCACCTTTGGTCTCTCAGCTCTCAAACAGTTAATGAATAAACTCTTTATATATAAAGTGATCAGTGCCTCCTTCAAATCCTTTATCATCTCACTATATCCTGGGGTTAGCAAGCCCATGGATGCATGAATTACCAACTCTATTGCACCTAAATTGGCATTTTTGCTGATTTCAAATGGTGATTTGTGTTCCAGTACATCTATGGAGTCTTCTTCTCTGTGTTGACTATGACCCAAGGGTTTGTTTAAGGTTCGCAAAATGTAAAGCACCATGATGTGGTATGTCTGTCTGCATTCTGTGAATTACCATTGGCTAATATAGGAACTATTTTGGCCTGTGGCTTGGGGGTCAGGTGGGAAATCCAAGCATAGATAAAGGAGGAGGACAGAGTCATAGAGATGTGATCCAACTGCTCAAGAAACAAGTTGTAAATGTACAGGTCAGTCAAGGAGCCACATAGCAAAGCATAGATTAATAGAATTGGTTTGAATTGAGATGCAAGAGCAAGCTAGTAAGAATCCTGAGCCATAGTCAAACAGTTTGTAATTAATGTAAGCCTTTGAGTTGTTATTTTATAAGCATCTGTAGAGCCATGGATAGAAGAGATATGTTCAGACTGTGGCCAGGATGGGATAGAAATTTCTGACTATAGCACCATGACAATGATTTTTATCATATATTTGAGAATTTCTCAGTTTTAATATGTCAGTTTTTAATGGTAGTCAGATTTAAGGCTAACCAGGAATACACAGAGACACTCTCTCTCTCTCTCTCTCTCTCTCTCTCTCTCTCTCTCTCACACACACACACACACACACACACACACACACATCATCATCATCTATTATCTTTCTGTTTTCTCCCTCTCCTACTCTTTTTGTTCTGATTTCAATATGCTGTGAGAATTCTGTTTTTGTCTTTATAGAAAAGTATAGATACCCATCTTAAATAGGTCAAAAGACCGTGGACATCTAGACATCTAAAGAAGTAAAAATTACCTGGAAAAAATTACCAAGCAAAGAAAAATATGATTTAATGGTACATATATTCTTTACAGGATAAAATCTCACTACCTAATAATTAATCTTTTTTCTTTTCCATAAAGTTGAAATTCTGACTCAATTATAAATTAAATATGGTTTTGGAGTTGGAGTATGGCTCTCTCATTCTCTAAATACAGGCATGTTGTTAAAAGAAAAATTCAGAGTCTCTGTCTCATATCAGAAGAGCCACCTGGTATGGGACAGAAGAAAAACAAAATCTACAGACAATTGTTCCCTCATGCTTATTTTTGATTCTTTAGAACCTTTTTTTAGATATAGTACTACCTCAAAAATAAACTTTCCATTTTGATATTAATAATATATATGTTTTCCACAGTGAACAATAAATTTTTCTTACACAGCAATCTCTGAACTCTCCAAAAGAATGATGAGGTCACACAGCAATGATTCTACCTGGCCTATGTAATGCTATTGAGTCAATAAATGTGTCTTATAGATTGGTCTTGGACTATAAACTGCTCAGGACAATTATGAGGTGGCTAGCTGAGATTGTTCACCATTTTATATCACTCTAGCCAGAACCTCAGATAAGGGCTATCATCTACTTAGAGATGGCTACAAATGTTAGAGCTAGCCCTCATGAGACTTAACCATTGTTTTACAGGATCTTATAGAGATGCTGTATCCCTCACCAAGAGCAGGAAGTAATTCTCAGAAAAGGATACCCTTTCTTCCAACAGTTTTTTGGTTTTTCTCAGGGTTATGAATAATTTTCATCTGTTAGGAGCTGGTTATAAGTTGTTATAGGGCTGGAGGCAGAACAATAAAGTTTAGACTTGATAATCTTGTTTGGAACAGAAAAAAGGGGAATAGATATGATAGGGTAATAAGATAGATTTTTATATCTACTTAGAAATTTAAAAAAGCAACTTTCAGTTTTAGATAATTTGCATTTGTATGAATTCCAATGTAAAATGTAAATGTAAATGTTTACAAATGTAAAATTAGTTTTCTTTTTTTGTTTCAGATAATTTGTAGATAGATGCAAATTCAAAATTAGTTTTATTATATTGTACATGTTTCTACTTCTGTTTAAAATATTTTTGTATATTGATACAAATGTAAAATTATTTTGTCATATTGTATATATGTTTCCATTTTTGTTTAGGATATTTTGTATTTTGACACAAATTAAGATTATTTTTGTCACATTGCACTATATATTTCTACTTCTGATTAAAGCATTTTCATATATTATCACAATTTTGAGGTCATTGTCCTTATACTGTACATCTAGTTAAGACTGTTTATTTTTTTAATGTGAAGCTTTAGACTTTAAGCTATATAGGTTTGCAAGAATTACAGTTTAATAGTCACCCATGTTTGTCAAAAACTTATAGTCATGTTAGTTAGGTTTTCTATGTGCACAGAGATAAATTTCACAAAGATAGGTAGTCTTCAAACACTTCAAGGACCTAGAGAATATGGCATTTAAATGTTTTAATAACTTAGAATTTTATTGATATGAGATGGCATATCACCATCTATTGGCAGCACTGATCTACTCCCAAGAGAATGATGGGCACCCAAAACACTATATATGGAGCTTATTGTTTTTCTTGGCTAAATTGGCCTATTATGCAAAGAACTTCCCTTTCCTCAACTGCTGACAGTAAGTACATTGTCCAATCTGGACAAGCAGGACAGAAGGAAAAGTGACTGCTGAAACTTGCCAAGACAGGGTAAAACAGTACTTCACATTTTCTGTTTTTGAAAATAGTCTCTCAGATGTTCTAGGCCTATAGCCAATGTTGGATGCCTCAATATTGTAGAGAAACATGGGACAACTGTTCAGGCAGCCAGCTGTTTCTGTCATTTCTTGCAGTTTTCAGAAGTTGCTTATTTACACTTCCTGCTTACTCAGGTGATATTACTTTCCTTCTCAGGTCTTGGATGAGGTTTAAGACTAGACAGTCTTAATTCTCTTCAATCTTAGTTAAGGGCATATTAGATACAAGACTTAGACTCTTCAGGATAGAACAGCCATTGGAGTAATCTCTGTAATTTGACAATTATCTATGATCCAGACATCTGAATGTGTTTCTTGCCTGAGTTATATTTCCACTTTGTTTATGTTATTATCTTTTTTTGGAAGATAATTGATAATTGTTCTTATTGTATATAGTTTTGTATTAGTATTAAAATCTTTTTAATTAGACAAAAATGGGAAATGATGTGGGAATTAGATTCATTTAGCCAGTGGTATAAGGGTGACTAGTTCTGTGAGCATGGTCTCTTTGGGTAAATAGCTGGTAAGAACTGAGGAAGAGGGATTGCTTGCTCTCTTGGGTGGTTGGAGCAGGAGCAAATGACAGAGAAGCGTACTTCCCATTGCCTTTGGGCAGAATGGCAAGACAAAGACAGCTGGATGAGCAGTGGTGTCTACCTTGTACTGTATTCATGAGTGTGTTATTCCCGTTTCATCCCTTAATAAATTCTTGACCATACTTTTTTGGGTCTCTATCAATGTACAGCACAGGTCAAGATCAACTTTTCATATCAAAATAAAGGCTGATCTTAAATAGATTTAGACTTCATTTGTCTTAATTTTTTACATTTACTTATTATGTGTGATGTATGTGTATGGAAAGGGTATGCATTTCTTGGTATGTGTGTGGAGATCAAAAGACAACTTATGCAAGTCTGTCCTTCCACTGTGCAGGGTCTGGGGATCAAACTCATATTGTCAGGTTTGGTGGCATATGCCTTTACTTACTGAGTCATCTTGATGACCATGTGTCTTAACAGATGAACTTGGATCCTTTAAGTTTGCCTTCCTCTGCACTTGTATGCCTTTCACACCTCCAACGGTCATTTTCAGATCACCTATTCTTATCTCTTTTTCATCATTCTGCTGCTCAGTTCTCAGCCATGTGGGACCACTTGCCACTTCCTGAACATCTCATTCACTTCTCTACATTCTTCTCTGTGTTTCTTTGAGGGAGTATTCTTATATGGTCTTAGAGACCTACTCTTCTTGTAGACCTGAAGGAGATGTCGAGTCCTCAAACCATGTCTATTTAATTTATCTTCTGCTTCATAGACAACAATTTTGAAACCCAAAGAAACTCAATGGATTTCTTGAAGTTACACAGCTAGTTAAAATAACTTAACCTTAAGTTGAGATTTTTAACTCCAAGACCAATGTGCTTTATATTTTGCAACTTTATACCAGTTGGGTACCTATTGTGTGCTAGACATGGGCATAAGTTGTATTATAAATATTCATAGCAATCTCATATACCTACCATGCCATATTTACAACACCTGCTCATGCCACTAAAATTTCTAAAAAAAATTCTGTTTAGTATAAATAAATAATGTTCAATATTCTTGTACTTATAAGAATTTTATTTTCTCTTCTAGTCATTCTACTATCTACAACATGCATGCTTTTTTCATCCCATCCACCGAGCCTGATTTCCAGAAAGAGAAGAGAGGGTCTTCTTATAAGAGATTCTAGCTATCATCTTATTGGGGTTCCTTTTGTTGGCAGTGCTGGGGCCTCTGTCTACTCCTTTATCTGAGAGTTGGTGTTGAGTAGCTTCACTGCGATCCTTTGAGTTACCAGGAAAAGTCTTAGCAACTTGGGCTACAGATTCTTTGTCCTGAAACTCATCTCCCTGCAGTTTGTACTCAGCAATTTACCTTGGGAAAACATTGTAAGATATGACCCAGTATAACAATTCATCAGGGTTTACAGAGTATATGCTTCTATCAGAATACTCAATCTTAATTTTCTTTCTTATGGAATTATACAATCAACCTCATTCTCAGCTGGCTCAAATAGCACCAGAAAACTCCTACTAAATGCATGGATCACATATGTGGAGGAAACATATAAGACACTATAACATCTCCTCCCATACCTCCTTTATATAATTGCTGTAAGAGCAGAGATGTGAGGGTTAGAATTGCTGATGACTAGAGAGAGTTCTTCCTGAAGGTCAGAGTAGCCCACACATCTCTGTTTCACAACCAAGCTTCGAACGCTTGCATTAAGCAACATAGGCAAAGCCTATGTCCCTTTCAACATTTCCTCTTTCACTGCATTTGTGTGGCCCTTTCACCCTAAGCATGCCAGCCACATTAGATTAGAAAAAGAACAACAGTGACAGCATACTACATGTCATAAGATCAGAGATTGACGAATATATAGAAAAATCAGCAAATTCAGTGTCACTTGGTTCTAACACTAGAGCCCATCATGTTGTTGAAGATAGATGGGTTTTTGTCTGTTTTAATTAAAATCACTAGAAAAAGAGAGGAAATGCCCTTGACATTGCAAACTTTTTAAGATCTGTGTATTCTTCTAGTGAATCAAAAATTGAATACTGCTGTAGCAAGAGAGTATGTTGTTTATCCAGCTGTCATCCTCTTTTTTTTTTCTGGAACGATCCATGCATTTAATAATGTCTTCTGCCCTAGGCAATTATTAAATTTAGTTTTTGATCATACTTTTCCTTATGACTTTTTCTCTCTTCCCTCTGACCAACACTTACATCCTGTATCAGATAGGACTCTATGTGCTGAGGGCATAGCAGTGGTCAATGCATTTCTGTTAGTACAGGAGACAAAGATGCTACTTTTCAAAAGACTTAGTACAATTAACAAAGGTTTTCTTGATGAAGGAAAAACTAGAACAAATGAAATCAAAAGGGAACTATAGTAACGGATTCTGTATTTATTAAAGAGATTTTAGATTGTAGAAATGTAGTCTCTCAAATTAGACATATTAGATAAAACACATAAGTTTTCAGAAAATGATACACAAGACTGACTCTGAAAAAAGCTTTGAATGACCCTATAACTATTAAAGGAGTCAGAGAAATTCCTGGGAATAGAGACTTTTTATACAAAAACTTAGAGGCCAGGTAGTCACTCAGAGTGAAAGTACATGCCAAGAAAGAGAGCCTGAGTTCATATCACCATAGCCCATGAAAATGATGGTTAGTATGGTGACTTGCCTGTGACTCTGGTCTTGGAAGTTGGGGACAGGGCTCTCCCAAGGCTCTTAGAATTGTAATGTTGTAACTTCCATGTTTATTTGTAAGACCTTGACTCAAAGATAAGGTGGCATAGAAGTGGAGAAGGATTCCTAATATCCATCCCAGGCCTCTATACATGCATGTGCACCCACGGATACATGCAGCTTACCCTCTCACACACTAACACTTATGCAATTGTTTATGTACACACACTTAAATAGTCACCATATATATATATATGCAAATCTATACATTGAAAACGCGTGTATGTGTGTGTATATATGTTTATGTGTAAAGAGGAAAAGAAAGACAGAAAAAGTTATCCCCAACAATTTTAGAAGTGAATCTCACCACACATCCAAAAGACAGGTAGAGATCAAACACAAGGGACATTATCATTTTATTTCATGAGTTAAATAAAAGTATGATGCCCAAAACAGCCAGGCACAGATGAGAAATAGAATATTATACAGCACTTCCACTTATTGGGGAAGACATAAAAGTGTTAAATTTATAAATTAGTTACTGGAACTCAGTGATGCATTAACCATAAATAATAAATTATTATCCAAGGTAGACCCTTTCTTTTTAAAAAAATTTTCTCATATATATATATATATATATATATATATATATATATTAATTACTTGGTGTTTTTACATCATGCTCCCCATCAAACTAAGATATCAGACCTCTCAGTATCATGCCCACTCTTATGATCTCCCCATTTACAAAACTGCCCATTCGTGCTGCTCATTTGGTTACTGGAGCATAATTAAACTCCCTGTGGCCAGACCCTTAAAGAAAACAAATCTTCCAAGCTGGACCCTTTCTAAGATACAACTAAGTCAAACTCTTTTAAATATATGAATGCCATTTATGGTATTAAAGATTAAAGTAAAACAATATAGACATCTTGATAAATGCAGTAAAAATACCTTAATAAATCCCTCACAAAAAGCATTTATATTTGAGAAAGCAATATCCTATACCTCAAAATAACATATAGTAAGTATAAGACAGGATGGCAAAATAATTAGACTATTATTTTGGTTACATCCAGAACAAAAATAAAACATGTCTGATTCAAGACGCAAGAGGAGGTGTAAGAATTTTAAGAAGAGGCGAAAATTTATAATTTGCAGATAATAGAAAATTTTTTATAAATAAAAGTCAGGCAAGGTATAGTCCTAAGACTCAATGTATCTTGGTTGAAGGAAAGGTGAAGAGTTAGCACATACTGGATTTTAGCAGTTGCCAGGTTTAGTGTATCATGTTGTTTTTTCTAAACCAATCATCATCATTTTTAAATGCATTAAGCTGTGTCATTTTTTAATTATGAATAAAGTCATGATTTTATCCATGTATACCCTTGTTAAAACTCCCCCCTCCCACCCTTCTAGTCACTCACTCTTCTCCCCATCTCCTCATCTCCTCCCCAGCAAGGGCAGGAGGTCCCAAGGTCTCAATGTGGTTTATTCAGTTCAGCATCCACTCCAGGCAGATCCGCTTTCCTCACCCCAATATCAAGACTGGGTCAGGTGTTCCTCTGGAGGGATTGGGCTCCAAGGTGCTAGTCCAAGGTGTTTCAGATCACAAGTTGTTCAGTGGTTGTGGTTTGCAGCTTGGACATGCTTTGGCTTTTTGCTTTTTTGTTTTAAATCCACTAATGAGTGAGTACATCATTCATCAAGTATTATCTTTTCTGCCAAGAACTGGACAAACATTTACAGTTAATTTCTCTAATCCTCACACAAAATTCAAAGGATCATTCGAGATTATTATCTCTATTTTACAGAGGAGAAATCTGAGATTTTGGGGAGATGGCCACTTTCACACAGCTAGAAATGTGATGTTACTGAGGATCCTGTGGACTTGGCAAGGCAGCCTCCCTAAAGTATGGATCTTATGTTTTGCTGTTCTCCTAGTTGTTAAGTTCACAGAATGTTTTGCTTGGAGGTTGCGTCAGAAATTTACATCATGAAAAAAATATACTTCTTAAAAACTGAAAGTTGGAGCTACCAATATTTCCAAAGTTTCTGGTCCCTTGTTTTCCTTTTGAGGCCAGAAGGGACTTTCCAAGAATTTGTGCTCTTCAGACACAAGGGAGGACTAGAGTCACTGGTAGGAATTTATTAACTTGGAGTTTTGGAGGAAGCTCAACATTAAGGTATCAACATTTTGGTTCTTCTGAGGACTGTGTCCTTGGTCTGCTAATGACAATTTTCTTGTTATACCTTCCCATGGCTATCTTTGGTCTGTACATGTAGTTGTAAGAGGATGCTGGATGTGTGTAATTGTAAGAGGATGCTGGTCTTAGTGGATTAGGATCCTAAGCTGGTTAGGTGTTTTGTTTTGTTGTTAACCTTACACAAACCAGAATTTTCCAGAAAGAGTGAACTTCAATTCAGAAACCTTCTCTTATCAGATTGGTGTATGAGGACTTTTTCTTGACTGATGATTGGTGGGGGCTCTGCCCACTGCGGGTGATGTCACCCCTGGGTTGGTGGTTCTGGGAGATATGAGAAAGACAACTGAATGTGATCCTGGGGGCAGGCTGGTAAGCAGCATTTTCCAGTGCTGTTGTCTTTGCTCCTGCTCTCTCTTCATTCAATACTGGGCTGTGATCTGACACTAAACTAAATAATCTCTTTCTTCCCTGAGTTGGTTTTGGTCAGTGCTTTATCTCACAACAGAAGGCCCATTTTAAGAATGCTGCTTTAAATTAATCATTTCTGTAAAGGATCCATCTCCAAATATAGTCACATTCTCAGGGTCTAGGGCTTGAAACTTAAAAACAGGACTTTTGGGAGACTATTTAGCTCTCAGATTTTCCTAGAACATAACCATGTGTCTTTTCAGCTAGAGAGGGGATGTATACTTTTAGTGTATGTAGTAGTGGGTTCTTAAAGCTAATGATTTTAGAACAGAAGATGGCAGTGGGCAGCCCTACTGAGTGTCAATAGCTAGGTTGGGCAGCCCTACTGAGCGTCGATAGCTAGGCTAGCTAGCATTTAACACAATGGTGGCCACCACAGTGTTTTCATGGCAAGGAAACTCACTGGACTCATGGGTGAGAGGGTAAGTATCAAGTCAGTTTGCCAATGAGAAGCATGAGTGAAGCAAACAGGGCATCCCTCCCCATTTTCCCTCCATCTTTCAAGATGTTGCCAAGGCCTGCTGAGTGGGAGCTACAGAACCCCCCTCTCCTGGCCACGCTACTACAATTTATTCATTATTGTAGGGTAACGGAAAGTTAGAAGCACTTTCAGATCCCAAGACAAATTTAGAAAATAACAAAACGTTGACTTTTAAAGGAAGTGTTTTTGTAATGATGTTTTGGCATGGCAGGGGTCATATGGAACAGAACATGGGAAAGAGACCTCCATGGCAAAGCCAAAGGACACGATCTCTTCCCCTATCAGCCCTCTCAGCCTTGCCCCATGGTCCTTTTAGAAGAGAATCAGCTTTAGATTTTTTTGAATACTGCCTGCAGAATGGATTTAGAGACACAGGCAGCTCTAAATCCATTCTGCAGGCAGTGTTCAAAAAAGCCAGATCATCAATTGGTTATCAACTCTTTAACCCATATCTTTTTAATTAATATGTCCTGAGTCCACACACAATCCCTGCCACTTCAGAAGCTTGAGCATGTGTATAGAGGGGTGAGCAGTTATCACCACTTATCCACTTACAACACCTGCATAAATTTCCCTGCTACATAGTATTGCATTGCTTGGATATTATGTGGTTTTTCTATCTCTTTCTGGTGGACATTTGGGTGTTTTCTATTTTTCCTGTATGTACAGATAAACATGGTAATAGGTGTCTCCTGGTGGGTAAAGGTGTCTCTGGGGCTTTGATTCTCAAATTCCAGTCAAGATGCTTAGCTTCTGTTAACCCAAGTGACAATCTCTGTAGATGACATCTAGGGGTTGCATTTTAATGATCTGTGAAGGTGATTGTATGCACATTATAACTGTTGTAGAAAGTTTTCCGGGCCCCTTTGGGCCCGGAGTTTCAGAACCTGGTCCGCGGAGGCTTTTATCCCCCAAAGAAATGAATCAGACACTTATATTAACTTCATACTGTTTGGCCTATGTATCAACATTACTAACATTACTAGCTAGCTCTTTCATATTAATTCAACCCATTTCTACTAATCTACCGCCACGTGGCCAAACTTGTGGCTCGCCTGGATTCCTTACATGCTTATTCTTTGGGGGTGTGGGGGTTGGATGGCGACTGACTAACTCCACCCTCCTTCTACCTGTCTGCCCTCTGATCCTCCACCCACTTCTACGGTGCTGCACATAGGCCAAACCAGTTACTTTATTTATATCATATAGAGAGCATTTCCACCACAATAACTACCTGAGATTTTTTTTTTAAAGTCGGTGGATGAACTTTTTTAAAAAAAATTTAAATTAGGCCTTAGTCTCACAGGTTGCAGCTGTGATGTACCACGCTGTTAGAATTGAAAGTTAAAGATATCAGGTCTTTGGCTTAGAATACTGAAGCTTTTAATTGATGAAGATAGTCCTGTCTTTGTTCATTTAAAGTTTTTTTTTTAAATGCTTCCAATAAACTTGTAATTTTCTGCTTAACATCTTTGCAAAACAGCTGTTGATTTATTGTCTGGGTCTCCTGTATTTGTTTTGTCATTGTATATATCTTTAATTCTCAGTTGTACTTTATAACTATTGGTTCGTATATATAAAAACAAAATTGATTGCTATGTATTAGTGTTTTAATATTTTTATTATTAGTGATTTATCTATTATGTTTTAATAATAATTTTCTTTATTCTTGAGAATGTCCCAGATATGTACAGTGAATTATAACCATATCCACTCCCATTTCCTCCCTTAACTTCCCTCAGATTCACCCCAACATGTCCCTCTTCAAACTCCATATCTTTTTTATAACCAATTTAATCCAGTTAGTGTTGTCCATATATAGATGGGTGTAGAGCCATCCACTGGAGCATGGGAAATTTGGTCTGAGCACTTTCAAAGAAAAAACGAGGAGCCTCTCTTCTCAATCAGCTATCAACTGTCAATAGTCTCTTTGACAGACAGGACCTGGAGAGAACGTCTCTCATTTATGCTGAAATTTTGGCTTGCCTGATCTTGTACAGGTCTTGTGAAGGTTAGTAGAACTGCTGTGGGTGAATACCATAGACATATAAGATTCAGAGGACAGAATTTTACAGCAGTGCTTCCCTTCTGCAGTTCTTGTATTCTTTCTCTACTGAGAAATTCCCTGAGCTTTGGTGGGAAGCAGGATAGAGGGATAGAATTCAATAAAGTTGTCCCATTTATGAATGATTACTTAAATATATTTGTCTCAGCACTTTGACCAAGGGTATGTACATATCTGCATTGTCTGATGCCCACTATAGAATGAAGCTTCACTAACCAAGACTGGGAACAGCCCAGGACTACAGGCATAAGCAGAAATATCTAGAAGGCAATTTGGCAGCATGACTATTTAGCAAAATCACAATAACAGGTTATACCCTGGAGGACCTGTGACCTCCCTCACCATGGGTTTTTGACTATCTTTAAAATACCAGTCATGAAATTCTCTTCTGTTGAGCAGACTTCAAAAAGCTACCCCTTAACAGTCATGCCACCATTGTATCAGCAGACCCATCTTGCCTAGTGGGTTGTCATTGTGTCATGTAGGGTCCAGTGCTGGTCAAGACCACTATATGTTAATCTTAACCCTTGAAACATCTATAAATTGTTTCATTATTCTTACAATATTCCATGAGTTTTTGAATTTCAGTGCAGTTCTATCATTCACAAATAATTATTTTCTCTCTAATCTCTCTCTATGCACGCTCATGTGTGTGTGTGTGTGTGTGTGTGTGTGTGTGTGTGTACTCATGTGTGTATGTGTGCTCGTGTGTGGGTATGTGTGTGTGTATATGTGTGTGTATGTGTGTGTGTATTTGACTCTTAGTTCCTGGAATATCAACTTGCATAGCAATATAGCAGAGATTGGGGACATCTTGACTTGTTCCTTTTTTTTAAAAAAAAGATACTGATGTTCAATGTTTCATACTTGAGTAATGTATTTGTGGGTTTTGTGGTATTTTTACAAAACTCCTCTTGAGGAGGCTAAGCAAGTTCCTTCTGGTCCTACTTAGCTAAAAATCTACTTTGAGTGGTGATTAATTATATCTGATCACAATTTTTGTTTTAAAAACCATCATTTAGTTTTCTAGATTTTATTCAGGGCATTTTCCAGGGCTAGGTTAGCATGAGTTTTTCTCTGTGATGGCACTGAATCCTTACTTGACTTGCAAACTATTTGTGTGTGCATGAGCAGTGTGTATGTAGTGGAGGGGTTTAATTTCTCTTTTCCTATTGTCTAAAAACATTTATTTAAGGTGGAAAGGCTTCTTAGCATTTGCCAGAATTTGCTAAAAATAGTATAGCAAACTATATATTTCTTTTTCTTCTGTAGATTTTTACTCAATTCAAATACACATCCAAAAAATCAGTAAGCTTGTCTAAACTTTGACATTGAAATATGACCTTGTCATCTACAAACGTAATGTAGTCACACTCACAGCTGTCTTAGAACCTACATAAAACTTATATGTTGGGTCATATCTGGTGAACTGTAATAACCAATCCTCCTTGGCCAGTTTATAGAGCAAGAAACATAAAACATGGTACAGAAACCCGTGGCATGATCCCTAACCATGTTTCTTCTGCCCAATGAGGTTTAAATACCTATTAAAATTATGTTGACTTCTAACATGCATTTTTATTTTGCTTTGCAACTTTAGGTAAGTAGAATTCCATAGATACATAAATCATTTTGTTTTGAAACTCTGTAGATTTCTTTAAGAGGTGGAGGGGCGGGGGGGCTGAGGGATCTGAACTTGTGCATGCTCAGCTTTTGAAACTTCCAAGCCATCCCCCAATGGCACAACTCTTCTAACAAGGCCACACCTCCCAATATTTTCTAAACAGTTCCATCCATCTGGAACTGAGCTTTCAAACGTATGAGCCTGTGGTATCTATTGTCATTCAGACTATTACATTCCATCTTAGGGTACAGTTATAGTCTAGTTTCTTTATCATTTTTTCCTTTCAGCTTACTGATGTTTTCTTTCTGTCTGTCATTTCCAAATAAAGCCTGTAGTCTACCCAAATTTACAGATACCGATAAAGAGAACATAAGCTCTAGTCCAAACTTACCCATAATCTCATTCTCATGTCATTTTGTTTTCTATTATAGGGTACTCAATCTCTGTGTCCTAGTAGCGATTTAGAGAAACATTTATAATATTTTACTAAGATATTCACATTTTCTATAGTGTCTATTTCATCATATTTTTAAAAATATAAATGTGAGCTTCTTCAATCACTCATCATATTTTATATAGCATTCTTATTATTTTTCTATCTGCTTTATTATTGCTTTAGAGCTTTGAAAACAAAATTAGTATGTGATTTGTTTTGAAGTTTCCAAACTAACAAGATTATGGAAGCTACATAAAATAACTATGGGATCAATAGCTAGCAGACCTTTGTCCTGTCACCCATGACCTGGTTGTGGGGAAGCACCAGAGTCTCAAGTATTGAATATCTGAGCATATTCATTTGACCAAGACAAAAGCCTCTCAAGTCGTAACTTCTCTTTTATCTCCTGTTGGAGAACTTCCTAAGCAGAAGTAAGTTAGAGGAACAAGACATTTTCTCTAGATTCTGACAGAATAATACAAAAATTTGTTTTCCACAGATTGTTCCACATTTCAATTATTTTTCAGAGGACTATTAATTTTATTTTGTAATGTCCAGACCACAAAAATGCTAATGCAGATAAATAATATGATCAAGGAAGTCACTGAAAGATAGATGGCACATACTCAGAAAAATTCCTTTCCATTTTCACCTCCCCTCACCATGTAGCAGCACTTGGTCATATAAATTTCAGCATTGGGGGCTTTCCAAATTTTCCATATTTAAGCAATTAACAAGTGAAATCTCAACATCTATATAACAGTTGATGCAAATATAAAAATTTATTAAAGTAGAATAGGGAAACCCACGTTTTGACATCTTCTAAAATGGACTATGCTGCTCATAAGTTGGAGTACCAATCTCATTCTATGATTTAGACCCAAAGACTTCTGTGCTGGTTGTTTTTTGTCAAATCAACAAAAATGAGAGTCACCTAGCAAGAGGCAACCTCAGCTGAGGCTGCATCCATGAGATTGACCTGTGAGTATCTATGAGGCACTTTCTTGACTAATAATTGATGTGAGAGGGCCCAGCCCACTGCAGGTGTTACCATCCCAGAGAGGTTATTCTGGGCTCAGAATGGTAGTTGAGCAATCCATGGAAGAGAAAGCCAATAGTCCGTATTCCTCTGTGGTTTCTGCTTTCTGTTCCTGCTTCCCGGTTTTTGCCTTGAGTTCTTGTCCTAATATCTCTTAGTGACAAGGTATTACATAGAAATATAAGCTAAAATAAACTCTTTTCTCTCCAAGCTGTTTTTGGTCATGGTGTTCATCATAACAAGGAGAAACAAACATACAGAGTCCTTGGCACATACAGCCCAGTGATGCACCCACAGCATGGTTTTTTGTACCCAAATCCCTTCCATTTCTATAAGATTGGACCATATTAGCTGAGACTGGTTCACAAATATGTGTTATATGTACATTTCTTCCTGAGGCTCTGTCGTCACTTCTCAGCCCCCCTTCTATCTTTCTGTCTTCCCTCTCATTCTCTAGCCTCTACTCTAGGCATTTGAAGTTGACATTATGTGAGATTTTTATAGTTTTTCACAAACCACTTTACTGTATGTCATTCTGGAATTAATTCAAAATTGATCTCTATGTATTGCATATATTCTAATTCTCTAGTCAACGTACAAGAGAGAAATCATAGTTTTCTTTCTTTCTTTTTCTTTTTTTTTACTTCTTAAAAATTCTAGCTAGAAAGTTTAGCTTTTGAGAAGTCTTTAATTTCTTTTCACTACAGGCATATAAATGTGTGATAACATCCAGGTGACTGAACAGACAGCAGCTGTCCTTGGTTTATGATTATGACCATTGCCTTTCCTGCATTTGAAACTAATAAAAGGTGAGCTCATCTTTCCTCCCCAAGGACCAACTCCAAATTCAACATCTCATAAATTCCTCTTTATACTTCTTAGTGAAATTAGTAGTTTCATATTCTTTATTTTTATTTTATTTTCACTATTTTTTCCTCATTTGAAAAATTGTATTAACATATCTTACATGTAAATGCAAATCTCTTCTCATAAACTACAAGGTTAAATCTAGATTCTTACTTGGTTTTGTTGTTTGCTATCAAACTTTCCTTAATTTTATTTTAGAATGAAAAAAAGAGATAAGGAAAATCTACCTGTTTCAAATCTAGAGAAAGAGAAAACAAAACATGTTAGAGAGAATTTCCTTCATGTTTGAAGGCCACTTTTGTGAGAACTTATTCATCATGGGCGCTAATGTTGATAGAAAGTCAAGGTTAATGAATATTAGTTCTTAAATGACCCAACCATGAGCAAGGCAGAAAGAGGTCAAGCTCAACTTAGTCATTCCCACTGAGCCTGAGCAATGGGAGAAGTAGATTGAGTGGGCTCAAGAAGACACCCGGACACCCAGAGGCATGTGGGCAACAGAAATTGGACTCCACGGGTGAAGAATGAAGACACAAAATTGGTGGATAGGGGAGAATATGGGAGGACCTGGGGTAAATATGATCAAAATGTACTATTTGAAATTCTTAAAGAATTAATTTAAACCATCGGTTCCGGTTCCGCTTCCGCTTCCCGGACCAGGTGCTGTCTGCAGAGTAAGTCCCAGCGAACTCTGTAGCAGGCACAGATAAAGTCTGCCTGTCACCATACCCACAGTGCTACTGGGGAAATTTGCATGGCTACCCACCTAGACCTCGAACTGAGCGAACAGATAACTACAGGGGAACCTGAAGGACAGACTCAGACCCCACCCAGAGGTAAGGAGGAGTCACCAGGTCCAAGTGCCTATATCCCAGCCAGAGAAGGAGAGTTGAGCTCCCATCAGTTCCGGTTCTGCTTCCCGGACCGGGTGCTGTCTGCAGAGTAAGTCCCAGTGAACTCTGTAGCAGGCACAGATAAAGTCTGCCTGTTACCATACCCACAGCTGCTGCTGAGGGAATTTGCACGGCTACCCACCACGACCTCGAACTGAGCAAACAGATAACTTCTGGGGTCTCTTAAGGGCAGATTCACACCCTGCCCAGAGAGGTGACAGGAGGCACAAAAGCCCGAGTGCCACAACTGACCAGGAGTCATCTAATCATGAACCACTGAAGCCATGGGCAAACGTCAGTGCAAAAAATTACATAATAATACAAAGAACAACATGGTAACTCCAGAAGAGAGTAGCAATCTAACAAATACAAGACCTACACTGAGCAATGAAGAGGAAACAGAAGGAAGCAACACCAAAAATTCCTTTTTAATGATCATCGAAGCTCTCAAAGAAGATATGAAAAATAGCCTTAAAGAAATAGAAGAAAATACAAACAAAAAATTGGAAGAGATGAACAAATCTATGAAAGAAACATGCCAGGAACTAAAAGCTGAAATGGAAGCGATAAAAAAGGCACAAAATGAGGCAAAGATGGAAATAGAAAATCTGAAGAAAAAAGCTGGAACCACAGATACAAGCATAACAAACAGAGTTCAAGAGATGGAAGATAGAATCTCTGAAGTGGAAGACTAGGTAGCTCAAATAGATATATCAGTTAAAGAAAATAGTAAAACTAAAAAAGCCATAACTCAAAATGTTCAGGAAATCTGGGACACCATGAAAAGACCTAATTTGAGAATAATAGGAATAGAAGAAGGAGAAGATTACCAGCTCAAAGGCACAGATAATGTTTTCAATAAAATCATAGAAGAAAACTTCCCTAACCTGAAGAAGGAAATGCCTATAAAGATACAAGAAGCTTACAGAATACAAAATAGATATGACTCCCCAAAAAAGTCAGCGCGCCACATTATAATCAAGCCACAAAACATACAGAACAAAGAAAAAATTTTAAGAGCTGCAAAAGAAAAGGGCCAACTCACATATAAAGGCAGACCCATCAGAATAACACCTGACTATTCAATGGAAACGATGAAAGCTAGAAGGGCTTGGTCAGAAGTTATACAGACGCTAAAAGAGCATGGCTGCCAAACTAGAATACTATACCCTGCAAAATTATCAATCACCATAGATGGAATAAACAAGGTATTTCAGGACAAAGTCAGACTGAAAGAATATCTATCTACCAATCCAGCACTACAGAGAGTCTTAGAAGGAAAACTCCAACCTAAGGACCCCAGATACACCCACGAAATCACAAACAATCAATAAGTCTACAGAAGAATACGCTAGAGAAAGGAAATACAAACAAGTTACCACCAAAAATGGCAGGAAATATGAATCAATGGTCACTAATTTCCCTTAATATCAATGGTCTCAACTCTCCTATAAAACGTCACACTCTAACAAGATGGATACAACAACAGAAGCCATCCTTCTGTTGCCTACCCTAACCCTAACCCTCAACCACAAAGACAGACACAGGCTTAGAATAAAGGGTTGGGAAAAGATTTTCCAGTCAAATGTTCCTAAGAAACAAGCAGGGGTTGCAATCCTAATATCTAACAAAGTAGACTTTAAGCTAAAAGCAATTAAAAGGGACCAAGATGGTCACTACTTATTCATCACAGGAAAAATTGGTCAAGAGGAAATTTCAATCTTAAATATTTATGCCCCTAATATAAGGGCACCAACTTATATAAAAGAAACACTGCTAAAGCTCAAATCCCACATCAATTCTTACACCCTAATAGTGGGAGACTTCAATACCCTACTTTCAACCATGGATAGATTAACCAGACAGAGACTCAACAGAGAAATAAGGAGTCTAAAAGAGGTTATGATGCAAATGGATTTAATAGATATCTACAGAAGCTTCCACCCAAAGGCAAAGGAATATACATATTTCTCAGCTGCTCATGGAACTTTCTCCAAAATTGACCACATAATTGGTCATAAAACAAATATCAACAGATACAAAAAAATGGAAATAATCCCTTGTAACATATCGGACCACCAGGGCCTAAACTTAGAGTTCAACAACATCAAGAATCACAGAAAGCCTACCAACTCATGGAAACTAAACATCACTCAGCTGAATCATCTCTGGGTCAAGGAAGAAATTAAGAAAGAAATCAAAGTCTTCCTAGAATTCAATGAAAATGAATCTACAACGTATCCAAACTTGTGGGACACAATGAAAGCAGTCTTAAGAGGAAAATTCATAGCGCTAGATGCCTATATGAAAAACCTAGAGAAATCCCACACTAGAGACCTAACAGTCCAGCTGAAAGCCTTAGAACAATTAGAAGCGAACTCACCTAGAAGGAGTAGACAGCAGGAAAAAATCAAACTTAGAGCAGAAATCAATACAATTGAAACAAAAAGAACAATACAAAGAATCAATGAATCTAAGAGTTGGTTCTTTGAGAACGTTAACAAGATAGATAAGCCCTTAGCCAAACTAATCAAAAAACAGAGAGAGAGTGTCCAAATCAACAAAATCAGAAATGAAAAGGGGGACATAACAACAGACCCCCAGGAAATACAGAGAATTATCAGATCATATTTTGAAAATCTGTATTCCACAAAAATGGAAAACCTAGAAGAAATGGACAGCTTTCTGGACAGGT
>PVIH01010662.1:0-73798 GCA_004025045.1 Sigmodon hispidus
TCTCCCTCCCAGGCCAGGATACAGGCGCTGAGGCCTGCCGAACCCTCCTCACCTCTGGTCAGGGTTCGAATCCACCCCTCAGAGACCCCTGCAGTTGGTTTGCTCAGTTCACTCAGTTCGGGGTCGCAGTAGGGATCCTTGCAGATACCCTCAGCAGCAGCAGGAGCTGTGGGTGTGGCCAGGTGCAGAGTTCAGCTGCTCCCTGCTCCAGAGTGTGCTGGGACGCTGCAGAGGGCACCGGTCCCGGCCTATAAGCATGATTTTCAAGACTGAGACATTGGTGACATGGAGAACTCAGAGTCAGTCCACATGCTGGGGAAGATGCATGTCTCAATTCCAAGAGCATCAGGAAGACAAACTACAATCTCTTCTGCCGTAGTCTCACCATGGAAGGACTGGAAGAACTCACTTATATAGTGGGGGACTGTCTGGCTCATTTAGTCTATTAATCTGCTAGAGATACATCTTTAGAATTACTCTCTGAATAACTAGTTTTCTGGGACCATTTAGCCCAATCAAATTGTTATGTAAAATGACTCTTCAGATATGAAAATTCACTGGCTGGAAGTAGAAATGTTAACTTTAAGTGTTTCAGTTCTTTGCCATTGAACACTATATCTGCTCTGTGGTGGTATCACAGAGACTGGATTGCTGTGTTTGTGTACTAAGCTTTAAAACCAAATGATAAAACTTTCTTAAATTGTTTATCTTCTAGGTATTTTAGCTCTACTTGATTACATGTCTGCATTAATTGAAATAGTATGCAAATACAAAGATGCTCAGTGTGTGTGTGTATGTGTATGTGTGTGTGTGCTTGCATGCATGAATGTGTGCATCAATAATGAAAGAAAAAGAAGCCAGAGTGCATGAGTTTGAGAGAAAGAGAGCAAGTGCAGTTACATGGGAGGAAGGAAGAAAGGGGAAGGAGGGTATTATGTGATTATGTTTTACTTCAAAATCCCACCTCATTGGAGACATTTCTTAATGGTTAACAGCACTGGCTGTTCTTCCAGGAATCCTGAGTTCAATTCCCAGCAACATAGCATGACCTATAACCTTCTTTTATCATGAAGGTATACATACAGAGAACTCATACAAAAATACAAATAAAGTAAAGAAAAAACACTTGTGTCTGATTATGTAAAAACAAAAAAAGAGATACTTTGAGGAGAATGATTCTCAGTCTTTCAGTAAAATCTCACAGTATTAATGTGTCAGCAATAGCAAGCCTTCTGGTGTTGCAGGAATTCTGGTTGTAATGAAAGAAACTGAGAGCCAGATATCGGGGAAAGGCTGAAATATAAGAGAGAAAAAACACCATAGTCAAATCTCACCCAGCTATCTTCCAATTTCCTCAGATTTGCTCCTGGTTACTTCTATTTGTTTGCTGTATTCCTAAACCTGCCTTATAACCTCTTTGCCTAGTTGTATCCCATCCAGGTCAAGATTAATAGCTACTCTATTTGGTAGTCAGCCTTGAATTCACAGAAACCCAGAAAGATCTCTGTCTCTGGAGTTATGGGATTAAAGGCATAGGTCACTACCCTTGGCTTTCCTTTAACCCTAGGATTAAAGGTCTATGCCATTGAAACCCAGCTGTTTGGCCTTGTACTCCTATAGATCCAGAACACCCAGAGCTATATGAGTTACCACTTTTCTGTTATCCCTGGATATTTATGTGGTATAAATATCCATTCCAATATAACATTTTCCCTTTGCATTAAAATGCTTAGAGGGCAAGGTAACTAGGATACAATTAAGGTCTGGATCCACACAATCCACATGTGCCTCTTATAATTTCTTTTCCACCAAAGCCAATTCTCTCTCAGCTTCAGGGAACAATTCTCTAAGGCTATTTAAGTTTTTGTCACCATTTAATGTTTTGAACAAATTATCCAGTTCATCACTTTTTATTCCAATAGTGGGTCATAAATTGGCAATATCTCCTAGTAATTTTTGAAAATCATTAAGTGTCTTCAATCTGTCTCTCCTGATTTGTACCTTTTGGGGTCTAATTTTTTGTTGGCCTATTTTGTAACCGAAATAATTAATGGAATCTCCCCTTTGTATTTTTTCCATGCGATTTTTGTAAATCTCCAAACTGGCAATCTTTTTCACTTCCTCAAACATTTTTTTCTAAGGTATTAATATTTGAGTCAGCCAATAGAATGTCATCTATGTAGTGATAAATTATGGATTGTGGGAATTTATTTTATATTTGTTCTAAAGGCTTTGTACAAAATACTGGCCCAGAGTGGGGCTATTCAGCATTCCTTGAGGGAAGACCCTCTACTGATATCTCTTTACAGGCTGAGAATTATTATAAGTGGACACTATAAAGGCAAATTTTTCTTTGTCTTGTTCTTGTAAAGGTATTGTAAAGAAACAGTCTTTTAAATTGATAACTATAATGGGCCATTCTTTAGGTGAAAGAGAAGGCAAAGGAATTCTAGACTGTAGAGAGTCCTTGGCTGGATCATCTTGTTTATCATCCTTTTATCTGTTACCATTCTCCACTTTCCAGATCTTTTTAATAACAAATACAGAAGAATTCCAAGGGCTGGTTGATTCCTCTGTATGCTGAGCATTTAACTATGCCTGTACCAGCTGTTCTAAGGCCTTCAGTTTCTCCTTTGTTAAAGACCATTGATGAATACATACAGGCTTATCTGTTAGCCATTTTAAAGGTAGTGCTATGAGTTTCTTTGAAAGATCAGCAGCTGTTGTGCCTTGTTTCTGTACAGCTTGGATAGTTTGTGACTGTTTCTCATGAATACTTTCTAATATTTTTCCCAGAAATATGTGTTAGTTTATGATTTATTTCTGTGTTTGGGGGAATGTTAATGTGTGTTCCATTGTTGTAATAAAACTGTAATCAAATAAAAGGTTAATCCTAACCTAGATAGGATACAGCTGGGCTAAGAAGGTATTTAAGGTAGGCTTAGGAAAACAGCAGCAATTAGAAGTGACCAGGAGGGAGGCTGAGGAAGCTGGAAGATTACAGTTTGGTGAGGTTTTTTTTTCTTTTTTTGGGGGGTGGAGGTATGGTTTTATATTGTTTCTGCAGTATTGTGAAGTGTTTGTTGTATTGAATTTTTTTGTTTGTTTAGAAAAGACTTAAAGTTGGATGAGTATGAAGAGGGACAGTATCTGGAAGGACTTGGGAGTGGGAAAGAATATAATCAAATATACTTAAAATTTTAAATTGTTTTAAATAATAAAATATAATAATAATGATGGTAATGACTAAAAATCTACCATATGATCCAGATAAAGACTTGTAGATATTTACCTAAAAGATCTTAAGTCAGGATATCACAAAGATTTACAAAGCTTCTTGCACATCAGTGTTTATAGCAACACTATTCATGATAGTAGGGTTATGGGACTATGAAAGATGTAGCATATATGAGTGACAAAATTTAATTCAAAAGAATATAATTATGTTATTTTTAGGAACTAGATGGAAGTGGAATCAGATAAGTATATATATGCATATACATACATATATACACAGACACACACATATATATAGCTACACACACATATAAATATGTAAAATGTATTTATATATATATATGAAGAAATGAAATTGGGAGAGAAAAGAACACTAATGGGAAGGGGGGAGAAGTGAAAGGAGATGTTAGCAGACCATGGGGGTACATGGTCATAGTACATTATATGCTTATATAGAAATGTTCTTCTGAAACCCAGTACTATATACAGCAGGTCTATGTCAATTGCAGAATAAAACAAAAAAAAATTCAGGATCATTCTTTTCTATCCACTGTAAGTAATTATGAAGCTGAAGGAAATGTTCAAATCAATGTTCGATTTTTTTTAAAAAAAATGGCTCAATGCTATGTCCTGGTTAAAAAAGTATATGAGCTGAGCATCACCTTGAAGCAGGCTTTCTCTCTAGATAGATTTTATTTAAACAGCAGTCAGAAGGACATTGAGGGAAAAGAAGTAAGCTTCCTGAGCATAATCAAAAGCAGCTGTGATTTAGGATCACTGAGGAGTTTGGGATGGAATAGGGTTGATTATGTACAAGAGGAGCCTCTAAAGTCTGCACCAGTCTTTCCTTCTAGTCTGTATATATTCTGGAGTTGCCAAGACTCCTGCAGAGACCGCCAAAAACAGTGTGTGTAGTTCTGGCATCTGATTGGTTCTCAGGAAGGCTGAATGTGATTGAAAAACTTCAGTGTGTTGGAAGAATTAGAATTACCATCATGTTGCATGTTGAATGGGGAAATTTAGTATGAACACATTCCACAAATGAAACCCATATGCTCCTTATATGAGCAATCTTGTTTAATTACAATTGCTTGCAATTAAGAAAATAAAACTTCATCTATCTGAAACACTGAACTAGAAAGCTTCTACAATTTAACATTCAAAAATGTGAAATTGTGAAGACTCTGGCCCACAATCAAGAATGAAAAGTGTTAGCATGAGACTGAATGTGCTGAACAGTAAGACCTCTCCCCACACACACAAAAAAAAACCTTTTTAACACAGCCATAACTAATATGGTAAGTAAAATAAATGGAAAAATAGTTCAAAAACAGATATAATATTTTGATAAATCTTTAATGACTATGAAAAAATAAATGCTTCTGTTAGGCAAAAAACACATAAAATTTAAATTTAATTAATATTGATTGATTTAAAGACAGATGACAGTCTCCAGAAAATAAGATTATTAAGTCAAATACTACCAATAGAAGAGTTTCAAATAAATGAGTAAAAGAAAAGTAATGTGGAATGATTATGAGGTGCGGATAGTTTGGGTATAAAAGTCTAACAAATGTCTATGAGGAACTGAAAGTCAAAACTGGTAGAGTTTTGTCTGTGGATCTAAAGAGATGATAGAGTAACTCTTTTTATGTTCTCATGGTCCCCACAAATCACAGGCCAGATAAACAGAAAAGAAAACAAACATGATTCTATCATAAGTGCATCACAGCTACATGTGCCATTCAGGGATATTCCCTTTAGCCAGATGAAATCTGCTTTAGTGGCTTTTCCATTACAAATTATGAAGTTGTAGCTGTTTTAGTTTGGTTTTCTTTTCTCCTCTTCCCCTTCCTTCCTGTTCTCTACCCCTTCTCCTTTGCTTTTGTCTTAATTTTTTTTGTTTCACCTTAAATATTATTTTAAATAATATTTGTGCTACCAGCTAATTCTTTCATAAGATAATTTTATTGCTTTCTAAATGTCTTAGTTATGATCAAATGTGAGGCATTATTACTCATTCCTGGTATCTAGTGATGGAGATCTTTGTCTTAAGAAGGTCCTTTGACTCTGACTTTACTCTTTCCCTAGTTGAAAGTTTTGTAACAAAGGTATCTTGAATTATTGTAGCCAGTGATTTTTGAGAATTGATAAAGACCCAAAGAGAAAGTACAATCTTCTGTGTCATAGCTTGTTTTGCTTAAAAAATACATACTGCACTTAAAATGACATTCGTTTGCTTAAATTTTTAACCTAATATGTTATCTTAAGAAGATACTTTACTTTGTCATGGCTTTCACTGGCATATCATAGAGGTAGCATCCCCACACTTGCATAAAACAAGGAAAAGGAAAGGTCATCAGGGCATCCAAACAGACTCTTCTACCCTCTAGTTAGTCCTGTAGATAGTAGGTAGGACCTCAAATCTAAGTGACTATGGACTGAAGCTACATCACTATTGCTCTTATTCACAAATATGTCTCATGCTTCAAAGTTCAACTTAGAACAATTTAATTAGACTCACAGGTAAAAGTAGTCAATTCTACCCTCCACTATTCAATTGTTCAAGCTAAGTGTGGCTAGTTTTAGTGAGTCTCTCTCAAATTTATTCTCTCCACTTTGTTGACCTGTTCCTGCTTTTCCTCATTTCTAATACAATTTTATTGCAGAAGCTTTTACATCTGGATTGATTTGGCTCAGAAAGGGAGAGCTAGGCTAATAGATCCACCAAAGTTTCTAATCACTTTGGTAGAGAAAAGTCAGGCCACTTGGGAAGAGTGGAAAGTCTATCCCTCAATTCCAGTAAAGTACAGAGAAGGAAGACAGATTAGAAAAATGGGTGGCCAGGTGCATGCACCTGTTAGGTTTCCCATACTTGAAAGCATAGGAAATATTTCCCCCTATTCCGTAGTTATATTTAGGCAAGAGACCATCAGAAAAGAAAGCCACTTCACAATAAAGTCAGCTGGGACACATGGGAATGCTTTTGTTTAGGTTAAAGTGCCTGGGACAGTTTTCCTAGCAACTCACTACCTCGATATTTTCTGGAGGGAAATTAGACACGGGCTCCCAGATGGCTGTGGTTGAAGACATATGCCAGAAAAGCAAGAGATTGCCTTCAAAAGAAATTGCTATGGTTCTAATTGGACTAGAAGAGCTTTGTACACAAATCCAGAGGTTCACCACATTACTTAAGGGTGTGGTAGGGCTGATAAAACAAAGAAACAATTGATACTGACAAAGTATAGTCAAAGAACATACTTTCAGAGCTGCATGCTCCGGGATAGAGGATTTGACAGGTCCTAGAATATGCTCAAAGATATCAAAGTTAGAATAAAATGCCCAACCCTCACCCAAATCAAATTTATCTTCTAGGGAAGATCAATACAGGTATCAAAATAAAGTTAGATTAAAAAGAAGCTTATAGCTAGAGACATATTTCAGTGGTATGGTGTTTGCCTGACATATGCAAGGCCCAGGTTTATTCTCCAATCTTATTGTATCAAAATGCTAAGATATTCTCAATGCAAATGTCAAAATCTTTATTTTCACATACAATTTAATAATTTCAACTTCGTTTGCCCTAGCACCCCAGATTTTGTTGTTCATTAAGAAGATGAAATTAACCACAAAGTAACAAATGAATGTCTTATTTTTGTTTGTTCTGCTCTGAAGAAAGTTATATAAGCATATGAACCAGTACTATATATACTATGAGTATTAACCAAAATAGCACCCTCATTAGACTGCAAAGCCAGCTGTGTAGAAGAAGAATTCAGCTCATTATTATATACCAATTCCCACTCAGTGTGAGGCTATTTCAGCTCATGAGTAAATGGTAGTAATTTCACAGGCAGATAATCAGGTATTATAGCAACGAAGATCCAAGTCTGGGGCATCTGTTATTCAATACTTCCTTAGCTGTAAATGCAAAGACAGTGATTGCAAATGCCTTCTAAAATATGAGTATCACAACATTTACAAAACAATAATTTATTACAACCCACATTGTAGACAATTTCACTATCTCCCCCAAATATGTTGTGATATGTTGATAGACCATAATGGAGATGAACAAACTATACCTCCACCCACTATAGACAAATCTGACAAACAGAAGTCATTAAGAGTAGACAAGGTATAGTAAAACAATGAACACTTGAGGGCGTATATTCTATTTATATCAAGTCCAAGAAAGCACAACGTTAAAATTGATTACTAGAACTCAAGGTCAGAGCTGTTCACTTTGTGAGAGAAGGCAAGATCCACTAGTTGGGAGAGGGTGTGGCAAAATGTTTTAAACCTCACCCTGAGAAGTGCTCTTATGAATTATTGGCTTGTGATCCTTCATTCAGATGCACTGATGCTTTGTGCCTCTTTGACAAAATAAAAATCATTGCCTCTATTGATTTTTTTATAGTTATTTGGCTATGGAATACTGTCCAGTTGCCTTCTTATTTATTACTTCACTCCCATCTCTCCCTATTTTCATGTGTTCATCTGTAAGAAGTCTCTAGCCAGCATTTCTTGTCAGTACTGATGCAGCATTTTGTACCACTATTTTACTGGTGGGTATATATTTTAGGCTGGTTGCTATTGTAGATCACAGTGTTGGTATCTGGGTTAGACTTACAGTTACTTTTAGTCCCATTAAAGCATATTCAGTGCCATGGTAGTGTATGTTTGGGTTACTTGTGCTCCTCCAATTTGCAAAGCTAGAAGAGATAAAATACAGGGGTATTCTCGGAAGGTGCAAGAAGGCTCTTGTAAGAAAAATGGAAAGGATGCCTTTGAACAAGTCTATGTGTACTGAATGAAAGTAATTCTAAGATCTTTGCAAGGGCTTTACTCTTTAACGCTCTCGAGAGGTATCCTCCTTTATGAGTATCCTCTTCAGAGCATGTTTGACATCTTTGTTCCTCAAACTATAGATCAGTGGGTTGAGCATAGGATTGAAAAGACTATGGAATAACAAGAGATATTTCTTCTTCTCATTGGAGTTCCGATGCTGAGGTCCAATGTACATGACAATGGCTGTACCATAAAAGAGTCCAACAACACAGAGATGGGAAGAGCAAGTGGAGAAGGCTTTCTGGCGCCCCTGGTGAGACTGGATCTTCAGAATAGCACAAAGAATATGACCATAAGAGATAACAATAAAAGAAAATGGTCCCACAAGCACAGACACAGCCCCAGCCAAAACCATGACTTCATTGATTTGGGTGTCTGCACAGGCAAGTTTGAGAACAGCTATAATTTCACAAAAAAAGTGATTTACTTTTTGAGATCCACAGAAAGGCAATGGTAACAGTAATACTAGATGGACCAGGGCCAATAGGACTCCTAAAATCCAGGAAGTCATCACCAGGATAATACAAATTCTCCAGCTCATGATGACAGAGTATCGGAGTGGGTGGCAAATGGCCACATACCTATCATAGGACATCACCACTAGGAGGAGGCATTCTGTATGTGCAAATGTTAAAAAGAGAAATGTCTGTGTCATGCATCCAGCAAAGGAGATGGGCATGACTGGATCTACAAGATTCACCAGCATCTGGGGCACTGTGTTACAGGCATAGGCAATGTCAACAATGGCCAGTTGGGAGAGGAAGAAGTACATGGGAGTGTGGAGTCTGGAGTCCAGGCAGATAAGCCCCACGATGGTTCCATTCCCCAGCAGGGTTAAGGCATAGAACAGGGAGAAGAGGGCAAAGAGGAGCATCTGCATCCTTGGGCTGAGTGGAAATCCCAGGAGGATGAACTGTGTAACCAAAGTCTGATTTCTCATTTTTTTTTTCTGTGAAATAGACAAGGAACCTCACTGGATATAAACAGTGTGAATCTTTAAGGTAGGTATCTTAACAGTGCACCTGTAAGTATTCCATTGACTTTTTAAAAAATATTCTCTATGGTATTCTTGACCTGCTTGCTTGTCACTAACTAAAAATTTTTGTATGTTCCAAATAAATCCAAAGGACATGTACATTCTATAAACTAAAGGCTAATATAAAATTACGTTTTCAGCAAATATTACTTTCATATTCAAAGCAATTTTAATCAGAAGACATTCCTAAGTTCCCATCATGGTGTTAGATGGTATGGTCTATGCAGAAGACAGGTGTGTACCTGTATGCTGTGTATAGGCATCTTTACGTGGAATGAGGGTGAGGGGTGAGCATGTCAATGATAGAAATATCAAATTTTCTTACAAAGTATAATTTTGATCTTTACCTGCATATACTTTAGTGTTTATAAAACACAAACAATAACTTCACAATATAAACTTGAATAATGCAGAGAGACTGGAAATTGTTACAACTCTAGCTGAACTTACTGTCTTTTCATTTTTTTGTTCCCACAGATGGTCATAGGGTCAGAATAGTTATCATTATTTTCGTGACATTCTATGCTTTACTTTATACACAAACACTTCCCTGTTCATACTAAGAAAGATCTCTCATCTCCCCACATCCTGTTTAAAAAACATCTACCAAAAAACATATTTCCTGTTAAAGTAATTAACATCTTATCTGATATCCACAGTTAGGGTAGAAATGTTTTCTTATTGAAAATTAAACAAATTCTTTCATAACTCTAAAAAAAAAGAAATAAAAACTTGGATACTTTAAATTAAAATATTTATATACATTAAAAAAATCTATGTAATAAATGCTTAAAATGTATATAGTTTCTTGAATCCTAATATTATTTAGTGCAGTTGTCATATTCTCTTTTACTCTGGTCTATTTTATTAAGTTGCATTAGTAAGAATGCCAAGTAAATAATTAACTATATTTTTAAGCTTTCAGCTGAAATATTGATCTGAATAAAAGACTAGAACTTAGGCTTTCACTGTAGATTCACATTTAAGGAATCTTCTGTGTACAGGTAAAGACAATATAAATTTTTTATTTTGTGATTCTAGTGGTCTTTTCTTTTGCAGCCTTCAGATGTTTAAAACCCGTTTGACAGAAAGAGGGCTTTTTAAGCTTTGAACTGCAACTTTTAAACCTTGCCACATCTTTCTTGTTTAACTCTATACCATTCTTCAGTCCAGAATTCATGAGAATTTCACAGTTAAAACAAAACAAGGGTATCAGAAAAAAAATCACAACTTAGTTCTTCTCAATATGTCTCATTTATATTTTAATAAGTTTTTGTTTTACTTTATTCAAATACAAGATATTATAGAGAGATACTATCATCTCAGTCCATGAAATATATTTGTGACTATTGAAATCATTTCCTACAAAGGTGATCGGATTTTATTAGGATTAAAATTTAGTCCTGTTGATCTTTTACAAAAGAGATTCATTGCCTATTTATTCAAGACAGATTCCTCCATCATTAGAGAAGATGAAATAGAATGCTAATTCAACTAGAGTATTAAGTTAATCCAATGTATAAATATGATTATTTCAATACAGTATTTCTCTAATATTCAGGAGCAATAAAGATAAAATATTACTTTTATGTTCAAAACAATTTTACCTAAAGTTTAGTATATGTTGATAAATTACCTTTATTGTAAGATATTTCTAATATTTCATATGATGAATGCAGAGTCAAATAAAAAAGATCAACCAATGAGCACTAATTTAAGTTAATTATTGGCAAAAGCACAAGTTGTAAAACCCATAGACATTTGCTGAACATGCACTAGATTCTCCTACATGCTGTGGTGACAGGTATAAGGGATATCCCTTCGCACTAAAACAAATAACCCTCTTGTTGAAAGGTACACACACACACACACACACACACACACACACACACACACAGTAATTTTCCTGCTTTTTTCCCTCAGAAAAAGAAATGTCACATTCAAAACTATATCCACCAGGGTGTCTTTGTTCTGTGCCATTATCCCATTTTTCAGTAATTTTACGGGGAAATGGAAATCTTTGTGAGCAAATCTCTAAAAGAGCTAATCTTTCTAACAATTTTAATAAGAAATGCAACAGCCTTGAATAAAATTACCCACATTATCTGGATCTAAAGAGTCGATAACTTTCAGATTGTCTTGATAACTGAGTCCATTAATAGCCGGAATTTAGAAAGAATAGACAGTAATTATTACCTTTTCAGTTGTGATTTTTCATTCTATCTGAAATTGCATAATAAATGAAGTTTAGATTATATAAGAAACTTTCTTGCAAACTTACAAATGAATATGTGAAGACACGTTGGATGCAGAGCAAGAGAAACAAGTAACTGTTAGTGTGGAAATTCTTTTTTTCAGAGCAGATTCTCAAAGATGGAGTTTCTTTCAAATGAGATGACTTTAATTTTCTGTTAGCTCAGTCATCCGCTAATGCATGCTGAAAACTTGGAAAGGAGAAGAAAACATACCCACTACATACCTTGGAGCTTGACCCTCTCATTGAAAAAAAGCTGTCATTGTTCTTAACTCTCCTGGAGAAATGTTTATGACAAGATGTGAGAATACTGATGCTTTCCTTTATCACTGTGGCCCATGATCACATACTCAAGAATCAATATGATGACTTCTAGGTCAGCATGCCTTCAAAGTAATGCAGTCACTTGATTTATTATAATTTCAATATCTTCAAAATATCCTTATCTACTGACATCCAAACTGCTTAAATGGCATTTAATGGGAAGTTGGAATCATTTCTATGTTCACCAACTCATGCTCCTTTAAAATGGTGTGTGTATAGTTCACAACTCCACAAAGAATATAATTCATAAAATAAGATCAGATAATAAGACCAGCAGCAGCTGTGGGGAACATGTTCATGAATCAAGAAAGAGAATAATATATCCCAAAGGGACTTGTTAAACATTATTCTGTAAATTTGATTGGGCACAAACAAAGAAGGAATATCGTCACCAGGACACATTTCTTTTAAAAAAATTCTATTGATTTTGAGCCCATACAGGAAAAAAGTTAGATTCCTCCAGAGCTATTAGTATTACTATTTTCTCTTCTTCTTGAACTACAGATGAGCTGCCCCGTGTTATAACTCCATGGATTGTAACAGAGACAACTAATGATGTTTGTGTGTGTGTGTGTGTGTGTGTGTGTGTGTGTGTGTGTGTATGTGTGTGTGGCTTAATTACATCTTTGATTCTTTTAAAAAAATTTTATTTTAATTTTTTCTCATATCACATACTGCTCCCTCTTCTGCCCCTTTTCCCAGTCCTCCCCCATCATCCCCCCCCCCTGCAACTTCACTCTCCACAGAAGACAAAGATTCCCAAGGTGAGTCAATTTCATTTGGCATATCCAGTTGAGGTAGGACCAAGACCCTCTCCCAAATATCAAGGCTGAGAAAGGTATTTTCCTACTAGGCATGGGCTTTGAGAAGACAAGTCATGGACCTGGGATAGACTCTGGTCTAACTACAAGAGACTCCAGAAATTGCCCATTATATTTGAATTTCTGCTACATTCAGAGGCTCCAGATACATTACATAAAGGTTTGCCAACTATTATTTCAGAGTCTGTGACCTCCCAACAGCACAAGACAGCCTACTCAATAGGTCACTCCATTATGATCCTGATCCCTCCACTCATGCAATCTCTCCTTTCTCTCTTCAGCTAGACCAGTAGTTCATTCTGGTGTTTAGCTATGGATCTCTGCATCTGCTTCCATCAGCTGCTGGATGAAAGTTCTAGAATAGCAATTATGGTGGTCATTCATATGATAATAGGGAAAGACCAGTTTAGGCACCTTCTCCACTATTGCTTGTTAGTCCTATCTGAGCTCATCATGTGGGTTATTGGGTGCTCCCTAGTATCAGGTTTCTCTCTAATTTCATAATGGCTCCCTCCATCAGGGTGTCCACTTCTTTGCTCTCCCTCTCTGTTACTCCCTCCCACTCAAATGTCTCATTCTCTCATGTTCTCTTCCTACCTCCTCTTTCTCCTAGTACCCCAATATGTTCACAAATTTTTCAAGAGATCTCTTCTATTTCCCCTCACAGGGGAATCTATGGATGTCTCTTTCAGTTTTCCTCTGTTACCTAGCTGCTGGGGGTAGGGGAAGTGTGTGGAATTGTGTAGCCTGGTTATTCTTTGCTTTACATATAAAATCCATTTACGAGTAAGTACATACAATGTCTGCCTGTCTGTCTTTCTGGAACTGTGTTACCTCACTCAGGAGGATACTCTCAGATCCATCCATTTGCCTACAAATTTTTGGTTGTCATTTTTTCTTTTTTGCTGCTGAGTAGTACTCCATTATGTATATGTGCCACAATTTTCTAATCCATTCTTCAACTGAGGGGCATCTAGGTTGCTTCCAATAGGTTTTGGCTATTATAAATAATGCTATTATAAACATAATTGACTTAATATCTTGAGGTAAAAATGTGCATCCCTTGAGTATATGTCCAATAGTGGTATTGCTGGATCATTGAGTAGATTGATTCCTGGTTTTCTGCAGAACCACCATACCGATTTCCAAAGTGTCTGTACAAGTTTACACTCTCATCAGCAATAGAGGACTGTTCCCTTTGTTCCAAATCCCCTCCAGCATAGATTGTCATCTATGTTTTTGATCTTATTCATTTTGATAGATGTCAGATAGGATCTGAGAGTTGTTTTGATTTGCATTTTTCTGTTGGCTAAGGATGCTGAGTAATTATCTTTTAGCCATTTGGAGTTCTTCTGTTGAGAATTTCCTATTTAGCACTGTTCTCTATTTTCCAATTGGGTTCTTTGGTTTTTATACCTCTAGTTTCTTGAGTTCTCTATGTATTTTGTAAATCAGTCTTATGTCCAATATAGGGTTGGAGAAGATCTTTTACCATTCTACAGGCTGTTGTTTTGTCTTATTGACCATATCCTTTGCCTTACAGAATCTCCTCAGTTTCAGAAGGTCCCATTTATTAATTGTTGTACTCAGTGTCTGTGCTATTGGTGTTATATTTAGAAAGTAGTCTCCTGGGCCAATGCATTCAAGGGTATTTCACACTTTTTTCCTATTAGGTTCAGTGTGACTGGGTTTATGTTGAGGTCTTTGACATACTTGGATTTGAGCTTTGTGCAATATGGTAGATATGGATCTATTTGCATTTTTCTACATACCACTATACAGTTATGGCAGCACCATTTGTTGAAGATACTATCTTCTTTCTATTGTATATTTTTGGCTACTTTGTCAGAAGTCAGGTGTTCATGATGGATTAATGTCAGGGTTTTTGATGTAACTTTATTAATCTACAAGTCTATTTTCATGCCAGTACCAAGCTGGTTTTTTTTTTTTTTTTATTACTGTAGCTCTACAATAGAGCTTGAAGTCAGGACAGTGATGCCTCCTGAAATTCTATTATTGAAGTGGATTCTTTTGAAAATCATGGGTTTCTTGTTATTCCATATAAAGTTGTGTATTGTTCTTTCAAGGTCAACGAATAATTGTGTTGGGATTTTGATGGGGATTGCATTGAATATGTAGATTGCTTTTGGTAAGATTGTCATTTTTACTTTGTTGATCCTAGAAGCATGGCAGATCTTTCCATTTTTCTGATATTTTCTTCAATTTCTTTCTTCACTGACTTAAACAGGTAGACTGTCAAACAACTCTACTGCTTCTTTGGTTAGAGTTAACCCAAGATATTGGATGTTATTTGCAACTATTTTGAAGTGTGATGTTTCTCTGATTTCTTTTTCAGCTCTTTTATTATTTTTGTATCAGAGGGCTATTTTTTGAGATAATCTAGTATCCTACAATGAAGGTATTTATAACGTATAGAAGTTCCCTGGTAGAATGTTGGCGGTCACTTAGGTATTACTATCATATCATCTGCAAACAGTGATAGTTTGACTTCTTCCTTCTCAATTTGTATCTCCTTGATCTTCTTTTATTGTCTTATTGCTTTAGCTAAGACTTTGAAAACTACATGGAATAGATATGGAGAGAAAGGACAGTCTTATCGTGTTCCTCATTTTAGTAAGATTGCTTTGAATTTCTCTCCATTTAGTTTAATGTTGGCTGTTGGCTTGTTGTTTATTGCCTTTATTATGCTTAGGTATTTTCCCTATATTCCTGATATTCCCAGGACTTTTATCATGAGTTAGTGTTGGATTTTGTCAAAGACTTTTTCCACAACTAATGAGATGATCAGGTGGTTTTAGTCTTTCAGGTTATTTATATGATGGGTGACATTTACAGTTTATTCTATGTTGAACCACCCCTACAACTCTGGGATGAAGTCTACTTGATCATGATGGATAATTATTTTTATATGCTCTTGAATTCAGTTTGCCAGTATTTCATTGAGTATTTTTGCACCAGTATAAGTGAGGGAGATTGGTATACATCTTTGCGTGGCTTGGGTAGCCTCATAAAGAGAGTTTGACAATGTTCCTTCAGTTTATACTGTGCGGAACAATTTGAAGAGTATTTGCATTAGTTCTTCTTTAAAAATCTGGTAGAATTCTTCATGAAACCATTTGTCCATGGGATTTTTTTGGTTGAAAGACTTTTAATAACAGCTTCTATTTACTTGGAGTTTATAGGTCTACTTAGATCATTTATTGGGTCTTGGTTTAATTTTGGTTAAGTGGTACGTGTCCAGAAATCTGTCCATTTCTTTTAGGTTTTCAAATTCAGTGGAGGACAGGTTTTTGAAGTATGATCTAATGATCCTCTGGATTTCATCTGTGTCTGTGGTTATGTGTCCCTTTTACAGTTCTAATTTTGTTAATTTGAATTCTCTCTCTCCCCCCCCTTTTGGTTAGTTTTTATAAGAGTTTGTTTATATTGTTGACTTTCTAAAAGAATCAACTATTTGATACATTGATTCTTTGTATTGTTCTCTTTGTTTCAATTTCATTGACTTCAGCCCTGAGTTTATTTTCCTGCCTTCTGCTCCTCCTGGGTGAGATTGCTTCTGTTTGTTCTAGAGCTTTCAGCTAGGGTTTATAGGCAAATGCAAAGCTGTAGTAAAATTATGTTGGTATGTTGTAAATATTTGTTCCTCCTACTGGTTTAATAAAAAGCTGATTGGCCAGAGACAGACAGGAAGTGTGGGAGAGGTTACCAGAATAAGAAAACTTTGGGAACCTCCCAGAGCAGAGCCACAGTGCTGCAGAGTTGCCAGAGAGATCTGCTGAATGAGTTGCCAGCAAAAGCAAAGGAAAGAAGCTGAAATGCCGCTCTAAGAAAAGGTACTGAGCTGCATGGCTGATCAGGATAAGAATTATATTATGGGTTAGTTTAAGGGTAAAGAGTTAGCAAGTTATATGCCTGGGCCCTAGGCCAATAAGCACAAAATGAATATAAGCTTTTGTGTGTTTCTTTGGGGCAAAGCAGCAGTCGGGCTACGGGTCAGTCTGACCCTTGAGGCTAGGCCTAAAAGTCCAGGCCAGAAAGTTAATACAAGAAATGGCTGCCCAATGTGGATTATATAAACCCACATAAATTTTGAGAAAGATTAAAAAAGGGTTCTGAAGCATAGAATCAGAGCCAAAACCAGCTTCCCTATTGTGATTTTGATAGGGTCATGGTGCAGTGATACCATGTGTTTCGCAAAATGGTTGTTTAAGTTACACCAAGACCAGTTCCCAAAGTTTCATGGAAGATTTGGTATAAGAAACAAGCTGTATATGGTGGATTTAATGTTTCTGTTCTCACAGGCAAAAGGAAACACAGTTAAAGAAGGCTTGTTAGTAGCAACAACAACATTTTCTTGGGTCAGCTCTGTTTGCTGGAGGCAAGCAGAGTCAAGGCATTTTTAAAGAGAAACTTCCTGATTCAGCCTTAGAGGCAAAACACTTATGAGTCTTTTAAGAGGCCCTGCTACCAAATACTTAAATAGAGTTCATGAGCAGCAGACAGCAATGCTTTACTGGGTGATTATATGGACCCTAAAATTCCCTCGAATGGTAATTGTGAGTTCTACCAGTACCTAGGCTAAAAAGCTAAATCCTATGAAACTAGACAAAAAGCTGGGTAGAACCAGCTAGCCACTCTAGCTCAACCTTTAACCACACCTTGGTAGGGTGTGGTCAAAAACAGAAAGAAATAAAGGAAGCTGGGTAGAGTCAGCCACCCTAGTGAATCCTTTAATTCTTAGCTACACACGTTGGCAGATTAAAGGTGTAGTCAGAAACAGAAAGAAATAGACTAAATAGACTCAGAGAAATAGACTCTGAGCCAGTGTGTGTATTTGAAGTTGAGTTGTATCTCTTTTATGCAGAAGAAGGATGAATTCTATTTTTGTATTCATTATGTTAGCCTGTGTCATTTTATAGGTGAATTGAGTCCATTTATATTAAAAGATATTAATGACCAGTGATTGTTATTTTCTATTATTTTTGATGGTAGTGTGTGTGTGTGTTTTCCTTCTTTGGAGTTTTCTTCTATGGGATTATCTATTGCTTGTGGCTTTGTGGGTGTATCTAGCTTCCTTAGGTTGGAATTTTTCTTCTTTCTCCCTTTCTATAGGACTGGATTTATGTACAGGTATTATTTAAATCTAATTTTGTCATGAAATATTAGTTTATTCCATGTATTATGATTGACAGTTTTGCTTGGTATAGTAGTCTGGGCTGATAACCATGATCTTTTAGTGTCTGTATAGCATCTGACCAGGATCTTCTGGCTTTTATTGTTTCCATTGAGTAGTCTGATGTTATTCTAATGGCTCTGCCTATATAAGTTACTTGACCTTTTTCTTTGCAGCTCTTAATATTCTTTATTCTGTAGATTTAGTGGCTTGATTATTATGTGGTAAGTAGACTTTTGGGGAGTTCTAGTCTATTTGGTGTTCTGTAAGCCTCTTGTATCTTTATAGGTATTTCCTTTTTTAGTTTGGAAAAGTTTTCTTCTATGATTTTGTCAAATATATTTTCTGTGCCATTGAGCTCATATTCTTCTTCTATTCCTATTATTCTTAGGTTTTGTCTTTGCATGGTGTACCATGTTTTCTGGATGTTTTGTGTTATGACTTTCTTGGTTTTAGTGGTTTTTTGACTGACATATCTATTTCCACTATTGAATCTTTCTCACTAGAGATTCTGTTTTCCATCTCTTGCATTCTGTTGCTTATGCTTGCATCTGTAAATCCAGTTTGCTTCTTCAGACTTTCTATTTTCAGCATTGCCTCAGTTTATGTCTTCTTTATCACTTCTCTTATAATTTTTAAATCTTGAAATGTTTCCTTTACCTGTCTGATCTCCTTTTCTTGGTTTTCTTTATTTTCTCTTAGGGACTTGTTCTCTTTCCATTTTTTTTCTCTTTCTTTAAGAGAGTTTTTTAGTAAATTTATAATTATTTCAAATTTAATCCTTTTGTTTGCTTGTTTTGTCACACAGGAGTCTATTGAAGAACGTAGGCTGGAATTGAAGTCATAATCCTGCTGCTTCATTCTGCCAAGCACTGGGATTATCAGCATGTATTCCATACTTGGCTCAGTCTTAAACACTCTGTGGTTTATGTAGCTTGTTCTCTGTATGTATTTTTGTAACAAGCTTACAAGAGCAAGAAATCTTTTAATGTTTCAAATCATATAAACAATGAATTGTTCATCAAAGAGGTTTCTTGAAAATCTTTCAGAACAATCATGCCTGTCAAAAATATCACTTATAATACATAATTGGTAGATTTTATTGCAACTGTTCCAACACTGCAAAATTTTATAATATTTAATTTTAGAGGATTTAATATCTGTAAACAATGACTCTTACTTCAATTTCAATTTCTCTTGGTAGCTAACAAAATAAGTAATATTACATTAGGAGAAAAAAGTCAGTTTTAAAGTTTTCATATTAAAAGATCTACTGGGAAATATTTGATAATTACAGTGAAACAGCAAATCATTTTTTCAGTTATTTGTGACTTTTTTATAATGTAATTTCTAATGTTTGTATAATATCTAAAGTATAGAATATAGTACATAAACATTAATTAAATTATTATTTTAGTGGCTAAAAAAGAGTTTTTTATTTTCTCTTTTAAGGCTTCTGTTTTCTTAAAAGTTGTCTTTAAGGTCATTTCCTTCTGCTTCATCTACATTGTTATGATCAGGTGTTGTTGTTGTAGAACCACCAGGTTCTAGTGGTGCCACATTCTTTATGTTGTTGTATGTATTCTTGCACTGGTATCTGCCCATTGCTTCCTTGGATCACTGCAGGATTTGTCTGTATCTCAGGGAGCTGATTTTGGTACAATCTGTTCTGGCTGTTTCTGTGTCTCAGGAAGCCTCTTTTGGTACAATCTGTCTCTTGGTCCACTTTGAGGTGTTGTATTCTGTGACACAGTGAACTGTTCTTGGTGCAAAAAGATCTGTCTCATTCTGTGTCTCAGGGATCTAATCTTGTTCCAATATGAGTTCTTGATCCAGAAGAAACTTTTGATTCTATAGGATATCTTGATCCAATATGTGCTGAGAAACTGTGCATCTTAGGTACCCATCTTTATTCAATAGTTACTGACAAACTGTGGTTCTCAGGTAGCCATTCTTGATCCATTTTGTGCTGAGAAACTGTGGATCTCAGGTAGCCACTGAGGTTGCTGGGTAATGAGGTGGGTTAGGGGTTGAAGCAGGATTTGTAGATGGAATTGTCCTGCTAACTAGATTTTACTGGGTAGTTCTGGCTTGCAGGAGATTTCCCTGCTGACCTGTATTTATGAAATATATGACTTCTCTGATTCTTTTGCCTGTTTCTTTTTCTCACAGTAAAAATGAAGAGGGAATATATATTTTCCTGTAATAGTTATATTATTGTATATGTATCAACCTACTAGGCAAGTAATAATCTAATTATATTTAATAGGAAAAAAGGTAGTGTGTGGTCACTTTAGAATGGGCTTTTGTTCATGAGGAGGCTGGCTGGTGACAAGAGCTTTTGTTTACCATTTGCTTAGGCTCATGTCTAAAGGTGTCAGTCAGTCTTATCCATACATTATTTATTGTCCAATTCACTGACATAGAAACTCATAAACCACATTTCTCACTAATATTACTAATTGATTTACTGCACTTATAGTTTTGTGTTTAATGTCTATTACTGAGATGTGTTCAATCAATTTCTTCTTCTACTGTTCCTTTCCATGTTTGTTAGCAGTGTTATGCTGGCTCCATGAAGGGAGTGGGGTCATTTTTCCCCTAGTTTTAAAACCTTCTATATAACAATACAATAAGTTGTTACTTAAAGATTGGTAATAAGGTATTGGAATTTTCTAGAAAATTCTTTAAAAAAAAAAAAAGATTTATTTATTATGTATACAACATTCTGCCTCCACTATGCCTGTGTGCCACAAGAGGGCACCAGATCTCAAATAGATAGTTGTGAGCCACCATGTGGTTCCTGGGAATTGAACTCAGGTCCTCTGGAAGAACAGTCATTGCTCTTAACCCCTGAGCCATCTCTCCAGCCCTTCTAGAAAATTCTTATGATAGAGTCATTTTCCTGAATATTTAATTTTGTATTTTTACATAATTAAGTTTAAGCTATTTTTTATCTTTTAAAATTTATTGAAATATACTTTATCCACAGCATTCTATTTTAGTTTTAAAAATCACTGATTTTTTTTTCTAATTTTTTTGTTCCTAATTTGTATACATTTTCTCTTGTCCTTCTTACTATGATGTCACCTATTATACTGGCTTTTCTAATATACAAAAACTATGTTTTTATTTTAATTATCTTAAACTTTTAAAATGATATTTGCTCTTATATAAATAATGTCCTATAGTAATTTAGTCCCTGAGTTGAACATTTAAGTTTTCTTTTAATGTAATATTGACTCTGAAAAATATAACTTTTATTGCTTTGTGTATAATAAATTTTGATAATTTTTGTAATGACTTTAATGAAACATGTTTGCTTTATTTCTTGAGCATAAGATATCTTATGTATCTATTATATCAAACATGTAAGTTTATTTCTCAGAATCTGTATTTTCTCCTTTTATCATTCACTATTGATTTCTTAGAGACATCTTACTAAATTCCTTATTGCAATGTGTAGTTATCTAATTTTTTCATTTTAATTTATCAACTGAATGTAAGGGTTCTCCCCCTTGGTAAGTTCAAAGTCAGTAAGCACAACTTGGAAATAAAAGTATGAAGAAATATTTAGTATTTGTCTGTAAACAAAGAAGGCAATTCTGATAAGTCCCAAATAAGAGAGCAAGGAGTTTAATTAGGTAAATCTATTTATATTCATGCAGGAGGACATACTTCTGACCATGCTTAGTCAAGGTCACAGGACACTTGCTCAAAAACAAACAAAAAAAAAAAGGTAAGGGCTGGTGATGGCACAGGTCTTTAATTCTAGCACCTGGAAAGCAGAGGCAAGTGCATCTCTGAGTTCAAGTTCAGCCTGGTCTACAAAGTAAGTTCTAGGATTGTCAGGGCTGTTACACAAAAAAATCTTGTCCTGAAACCAACCAACAAACAAACAAACAGAAAATGGAAACACAATTGTTTCAAAAGTATAGTATTATGAAAAAATTTCTTAAACAATCATATCAAGTAGAATTTATTTTAAGTGAGGAAAGCAATAGAAAAACAAAAATCAGAAATGTCTCAGAACCAGGGCAAGTTCTGGAACTCTTAACAGGAGTGCTTGCTCAGTGGTAGAGCACTTACCTAGAATACAGATGGTTTTTTGTTTAATCACTGACACTATTGTCCTAATTGTTAGGGTCAGAGGCTAGGCCCTGGAAATCCTAAGAGCTGGACTTGACCACACTTGGCCACATGAACTCATTAAATCATTTAAAGAGATAATCATCAGTGAAAAGAAGAGAAAGATTTATTCAATGTGGCTATATCGGGAGGGGAAATAAATAAAGAAGTTTCTTCATTCCCCAAGTTTATGTTTGAGGTACTGATATGGAAGTTAGATTTAGATAGAGGGCAACAGGTATGCATGACTGGCCCAACATTATGTGGTCATTAGCACATTGTTGTGTCATTTCCTGTCTGTTCTGTACATGGTCTCACAGGATGCCAGAAATATTAATGGCCACTAAATCGGACTAAGCACTAACAGCTAATTCACGCTGAGTACTGTAATCTAGTGCAGAGGTTATAGATTCCAAAGGAGAACCTACTATTGCTTGCTACTTTCATAAATCAATATAAATTCTGACTGCATTCTAAATACTTATCTTTATACACGCGGATATATGGTGATATGTTACATACTTAATAAAACCTCAAATATCCAGAGACAACACACAGTCAAAACCTAGGCAGACAGCTCAGGAATTTCTTGATCTTTGAGTACCAGGACAAACAGCTGGGCTTCAATGGCATACACCTTTAATCCCAGCACAGGGAAAGCTGGGAGTGGTGACCTACACCCTTAATCCCATAACTCCAGAGACTGAACTTTGAGTTCAAGGCTGAGTACCAAATAAAATAGTTCCCACTTTTAATTCTAACCTGGATGGGATGCAGCTGGCAAAAAGGATATTTAAGATGGCATAGAAAACCAGCAGAAGCAAAAGTGACCAGGAGCAAGGCTGAGGAGATTCGACTATAGTGTTCCCTCTCTCTGCTATTTCAGCCTTTCCCCAATATTTGGCTCTGAGTCTCTTTCATTACAATCAGAATTTGTGCTATACAGATAAGTGTAGCTGTAAACCCTCAAAATTAATGAGCTCTTATCACTGGAGATATGACTGATATTTTAAAATGTGAAACCACATATATTTGTAAGTATATTTGTGATGATGTGGGAATTAAAGAGAAGTACAAATATGGAGCTTATACAGCTATAGTTTCTTGCTTGAGTTTTTCTTTTGATGACTCAGCTCAGTCTTCAGAACAACAAGGCAGGATTTTAAATGTTTTCTCAGAATTACCATTTAAAAGTCTTTGAATCATTACAAATTTGTTTCAAATCAGCTTACATTCTTCCACATTCAAAAAAAAAAGAGAGAGAGAACTTGACAGATCATAGAATGCTAATACTGAAGAGAGCTTGGAAAGAATCTTGGACTGGCTTTCCAGTATGAATTTTTCACATCCCCAAATCCATTCACAGGACCTCTTTACTGGACAACTCATATTGCCAGAAAATAGTTTCTTATATCGATTTTAATTCTGCCTTTCTAATAATCCTACCTATTGACTTATTTTTCCCTTTGGGAAAGGCAATAAACAGCCACATTTGCCTTTTATCCAATACTCTTTGGAATGAAGGAGGGTGGTTATTTTGTTTCTTTTTTGTTTTTTGTTCTTTGTGAAACTCATGCAATGCATTTTGGTCATATTCAACCCCATTTCTCAGCTACTCCCAGGCTCACTTCCTTCTCGACCCTCCCAAATTAGTGTCCTTTTTGTTTTAGAATCCACCAAGTCCGATTTGTACTGCTGATAAACACTTGGATGCGTTCATACACTGGAGCATAAACAGCCTGCCTGGGACCACACCCCTCTGGTAAAAAGAAAAAAAGGCTGACTCACCCTCCCTGCAGCTGTCAATAACTCCAAGCTAGAGGTGGGGTCTCTTGTCCACCTCTCCTTTTTCTGCTAGGATTTAGATGGAGATAGATATCATTCTTAGAACTGACTCCTAAGAATGTATCCTAAGAATGTATCCTTGTGTGCTTAGATTATCGCATCTCTCACTCTTGATCAGAAAAGCTTCTTTTTGCAGTAGATACGAAGATCTACAAGTACTCAGGGTGCCAAGACTTCAGAATGCTCAGTGCTAAATAAATGGTGCATCTATAGGAATAATGGGTAAAAACATTGTAAGAACCATAGGCAGCAGATGACCACAAAGAAATGATGTCAATAGGGAAGTTGAACATATGAACTTGCACCAGCAGTGACAACATCCATAAGTCTTGTTCAAGACAAAGCTGAACCTTCTGTTTCTTTTTGTCCCCCTCCCCCACACCTCCACTCATCCTTTACAGCAATTGCAGCATCTGCTCATCTGTTGATTGTTCTTCTGGATACTCCTATACTGACATTTCTAGCATCCTGGATACTGGTAAGAACATGATGATGAATGAGAGATGTGGTCAGAGTGGAGGTAAGGTAGCTAACGACAATAAACCAGGAACCACAGTGATGAGTTTGGTTCATGTCCCCACATTTCCCAATAGAGGTGATTTTGACAGCTAGTATCTGAGAGTTCTTAGTGTTCAGGCAGGAGGATGAGTGTAACAAAACGACAGACTAATCTTTTTTTTTTTTTTTTTTGCATTACCTTTTTTTTCTTTTATTATTATGAACAAAGAAGTCATACTTTTTATCCTGTATATCCTTATTCAAGGTCCTTTCCTCCTCCCACCACATCAGGTCATTCTTTCTTCTCCACAACTCCCCATCCCTTCCCTGGGCAGTCCCAAGGTCCCACTGTCCCAGTATTGCTTAGTTCAGCCTCCACTCCTGGCAGATCCAGTTTTCTCCCCACAACCTCAAGACTGAGTCAGGTGTTCCTCTAGGGGGAGTGGGATCCAAGGAGTCAGTCCAAGGTGTTTCTGATCCCAAGCTGTTCAGTGGTTGTGGCTTGGAGCTTGGGCATGCTTTGCTTTTTTCTTGTTTATTTGTTGGTTTGTGTAGAGTCCACTAATGAGTGAGTACATCCCCTGCTTATCTTTCTGGGTTTGGGATAACTCGCTCAGGAGGATATTCTCCAAATCCATCCATTTGCCTGCAAATTTTAGGATGTCATTTTTTCTTACTGCTGTGTAGTCATTTTTTATATCTTTTTAAAGTCTAAGTCCTATTTCAAGAATCTTTATGAACTACACATTTGAAATACTGATTTACATATCACAATAGTGTCTATTATTTTCTAAGCCATTAATATTTTTATTCAAATATTATTTTTATATTTTTTAAAGTCATATTTTTTTTAATCCATGTATCCCCTTGCTCAGGCTCCCTTCCCCCTCCCAGCCCTCCCAGTCACTCACTTTTCTCTCCATCAGTCTATTTCCTCCCCAACAAGGGCAGGAGGTCCCAAGGTTCCAAGGTGCTAAGCCATTAATTTTAAACAATTAATAAAAAATCTTTGATAAATGAAGTGTGGGTAGAGTAGAATATAACATTTTGTGTAAGATTATTCTCATAATTTTATCTGTGAACAGCAATGATAAAAATGATTTTACACCAAACCTATGGTGCATGATCCTTCCATATCCTTTGATAAAGAACTTTCTCTAACTTAGCAATCAAACAAAAACAAAACTCACAAAACTCCACAAGCTTAAATCGCTGAAGATTTTGAGACATTGTTGTTATTTAGTAAATGCTATAATAATTTATGAGTCATTAAAATAAAATCAGATTACATAGTTCAGTGACTATTAATCACTAATTTTGCCAGCTATCACTCAGTGTTATTATGTGATTATTTTATATTTACTTTCCTTATACATTCCTTATCCAAAACCGTACTTCAAATAAGATTCACATGTATAATATTACTTAGAATTGGTAAGAGTCACTTAAAGAAGCTAGGAAGACTTTATCATCTATACTGTCTAACCTGTGTACAGCCAAATTTGCAGAAACTAAACCATTCTTAGAAGCCGATGTATTCAGGAAGACTTGACACAGCTGAAACAAAAATCCAATAGAGCAAGCATCTCAGCCTAGGCTGTACCAGATGCTTACTCTGCCTCAGTGCTATGAACACAAACGACTGGCCAGAAAGCTGGGCCCAGCATCTGTGAGGAGGGATGCTTCTGGAAAAACAGTCTTTGTAAAGGCAAGGAAAACAAGCAGATGAATTTGCAGTTCTGGAGGAGACCTGGATTACAGGCCTGAGGACAGTGGGGCTGTGTCTCCCTCAGCTTTCTCCTCCTGTGAGGCCTTGTAATTTTGTTGATGTACAAGGAGCTGGAGCTATTGAGGGAAGTCAATCAGGCTACTGCGTGAGGATGTCTGCTCCCTTGAACCTAGATTGGGTCAAGGACATATTGTTTCTGAAATTAGTGCTTTAGCCATAACAATGTAAGTTGCACAAATTTCACTCCATTGACTGCTGAGCCCAGTGCATGCAGAGAGGCATTTCATGGTGTGTGATGCAGGAGTTAATGCCAGGCAATTTTAGAGAACTCCGTCTAGGCTTACAGAGTTCTTGGTTGTGTGCAGTTAGTTACCAGCTGTACAGCTGAAGAGAGGTTACTAGCATTCTAAAATGATATTCCCTTATGTGTTAACTGAGGGAAATAATGCTTTTTATCAGTTGCTGCTGGGGAAAACAGGGTGCCATTTGGGAAGCAGTAGGAAGAATTTTAAGCTCTTTCTGTTTGGACTACGTAGGGTAGGCAAGGAAGACTTACGTCACCTGGAGTTCATGCACTTGGAATTTTGTTGAGATTCCTAAAGTTCTGTTCTCATACTTATTGTGTCTTTGATCTAGTGATTTACATTATGTAACCAACTACCTGTTTTCCTTGACACCTTTTTCCTTTGCATTTTCTTTTACTCTTATACAGTTTTTATATAATTGCAATAATGGTGAACTGCCACCCACATCACTTTGTAATCTGAATTTCTCAAAACCTTTCTTTTATTTTTATTTTAAAATAAAATTTCTCTGCAAACCTATTCCAGTTAAATAGTGTAGAATGGAGGAAATTGAACAAATGCACTGACTATCCTGTGTCTTTCATTCAAAGGAAAAAGAAAACCCGTACAAACAAACTGGATTCATCTGCTTGTTTAGGTGATTTTCACAATGAAGTCATGTACCAGGCACTGACCCATTCCTAGAACTTCTTATATTCTCAGTACTGGTTACTTATTCCTAGAGACCTACTAGTATTTACTCTACATTGTTAGAGGTATATACTGGAGCAACATATGCATAGGCATGTTGACATACATTTATGTCAATAAGGATGATGGAAATCACAGAGAGCTACATCTTAAATAATGAGAAGTCAAATATTATTATGAGAAGTCAAATCTTAGGTGGTTCTGGAAGAGACAGAAGAATTCAAGGCTCCTTGCTACTATGCTTTGCTGCCTTCTGACTCTTGTCTTTGTGACTTGTGCCATCTGTGCCTTTCAATGTGATTTGAGATCTGGTTAGTATCAGTGCTTAGGGTCAAAATCTAATCAATATAGGCTCATGGCCTCAGAAATCTACAAGACCAGACTGTAGGACATTTTCTATTTTCTTTCCCACTAGCTCATAGAAAGTACTCTGTATATCTTCACATCTCTCCTCGTGAATCATCTTGATCTCTGTTTCCACAACACTCTCTTCACAGCACCCTTGACCTCAGCGTTCCTCAAGCTGTAGATCAAGGGGTTCAGCATGGGGTTGAAAAGGCTGTAAAATAGGGAAAGGATCTTCTGCTGTGTCTCGGGGTTTTGAGACGTGGGGGCCATGTACATGACGATGGCGCTGCCAAAGAAGAGCCCCACCACACAGAGGTGGGAGGAGCAGGTGGAGAAGGCCTTTTTGCGGCCCTCCCCTGACTGGATTTTCAAGATGGACATCAGGATGCGTGTGTAGGAGATCAGCACCAAGCATAATGGAGCCACTAAGATGAACACAGATGCAGCAAAAATGACAATTAGGTTGAGCCTTATGTCAGCACAGGCCAGCTTTAGGACAGATAGAACTTCACAGAAGAAGTGGTTTACTTCATGAGGCCCACAGAAGGGCAACCTCAGGATGAGAACTACATGGACCAGGGCTAGGAGGGAGCCACATGCCCAGGAAACAACAGCCATGATGGTACACACTTTCCAGCCCATGATGACAGAGTATTGCAAAGGGTGGCAGATGGCCACATACCGATCATAGGACATCATTACCAGGATCAGACACTCAGTGTGAGCAAAAGCCATGTATAAAAATGTCTGCATTATACATGGGGCAAAATAAATAGTTTTTTTCTTTTCAAGAAGGTTTGCCAACATCTTGGGAACATTGTTGGAAGCATATGAAATATCAACGATGGCCAAATGGGAAAGAAAGAAGTACATGGGCGTGTGCAGTTTCGAGTCCAGCCAGATAAGCCCCAGAATGATTCCATTCCCCAGCAGGGTGAAAGTGTAGAACAGGGAGAAGAGGCCACAGAGAAACATCTGCATCCTTGGGGTGAGTGGGAATCCCTGAAGGATGAACTCTAGGACCCATGTCTGGTTCTCCGTCATACCCCCGTTACAGGCCCTGTGTTGGTCACTGCTGTGGACAGTGAAATGTGTACTGTGGAGTAAAGCCGGACATGGATTAGTTGGCACATAAGTAGAGGGTTTATTTATCATGCACACCATGTTTCTTTTCAGTTAGCAATCACTTCCAGAATCATTATGTTAAATCATTTAATTCATAGTAACAAAGAATGAGAATTCATTGTAGGTGATACATAGATATGATCACGAGCTTTCACATGAGATTTCCATTTCTACATTTATTTTTGATCACAAGATACACATTTTTGCTATCATGTTGACAGCCACAGTTTTTAATTTTTCAGAATACCTAGCTATTTCATTTTTTGAGAAGAGATTGTAGCGATGTATCATGTGTTTTGCTTTCTATTCAGTTTTTATGTTTTGTTTCTATATTCCCAACTAAACCTTTTCTATTTTATTATACAGAGTTCACTGCACATGGACATGATTAAAGAGTATGCAAATGAGTTCATTAAGAAATGATTACAAATACAATGTCTCCCTGAGAGTTTTATTCTCAGTTTACTAGTCTTAATGTTCCAGCAAATGAAGTTTATATTAATGTTTGTTTCTGATGTTATTCCCAAACTCTACCTTTTTTCTTTGGAGGCATGAGCAAAGAATGACATAGGTAACATGGTCAGCAGTGATTGTTCCTGTGACCACAACAGAGACAGTTCTTGAGACAGTGTTAAGGTAAGAGGTTATTAAGCAATGTAATTTTCTTGCCCCTACATCATCCCACCTCTTTATAAAGCTGCTTTTCTAGGATGCTGTTCCTGAAACAGTAACACAAATAATTTTAATTTGTAATCCAGTGGATGGATGGATGGATGGCATGAGGGGAATTTGTATTGCATTAAGAATAAGACAAAATACATTAATCAAGTTTTTCAACTTTCTCTTTCTCTAGTTTCCATCCCACCACAAATGAGGCAATAAGTATAGGTATGAAAAGAACAAATGTTCCATACAAATATAGAAATACTAAATGATAAGAGTTCACTCGCAATGTGCAGTTTATGACCCAGTGTCTGAAAGATGCCAACTCCATCTTAAGAACAGAACACTCATTGCTCAGCACTTTACCCTTTTTGTCCCATTCAGTGCATGGATTTCTGAAGCCTTTCCTTTTTTCAGACCAGTTTCAGTAAATGGCTGCACTTTGCATAAGATCCTTTACTCACTGTGGTACCTGAGTTGGTCTTGCTTCAGAAAAGTGATCACATTTATAGAAAACTACACTGACATCAGAGGAGATTGGAAGGTTAGGTCTGAGAGTCTTACTTTTTCTAGTGGCTTCTGCAGAAAGACTTCCCACATGCAAAATTCTCATTGTTCTCTTGATGAGGACTGATGCAGGGTCTGGGGCTTGCAGGTGGTGACATCACCTGAAAGGTAGCTTTTATAGTGAGCTCATCTTTACCAACCAGCCCTGATTATCTTCAAGAGTCCCTGGGGGGGACAATGATTTGCAAAGCCCATATTTAATGTCTACCAGGAGAACAAAATGCTGTTAATCTTTCTGTCTTCAAGTCTATGGGCTTTGAGGATGGATACTAAGAGGAAATAACTGGCAGGTGATGATGTAATACCCAACTGTATCAATAAATAGTAATTTCTTAGTAAGAGGAACATACACACTCTTGGGACCATGCTACAGATTATACTCCCAAAGTTTCTGGATGGGAATGGATTCATGAGTCCGTGGCTTGTGTCATAATGGTTCAAGTAGGCTTGCAAAAAGCAGGAATGAATTATTTTTATGCTTATTCTAGAGATAACTCTAATATGGATTTTGGTAGGTAATAAAAATAGTTTATTGACTACTATGGCTCAATTCCCTGGTATTTACAGGATAGAATGTGTCTAATCCCCATCATTCTGATAATATGATCATAATTACAGTGAAATTGGTGATCAATAATGCCTCAGACTAAAAGAGGTTTGCATCTATATTCATGTGATTAAATATAAGTAAAGGCTCTTTAAAGTTTTCTGATTCTCCTTTATGTGTATCTGAATGTGTGTGTTGTTTAGGTGAAGTTTTGTATAGAAATAACCAAGTTCCACTAATTAGAATAAAATTCATTCTTCAGTAGAGAGAAATTCATGCTGATGATCTGTGAGCCATATGATCTACTAACAATAAGGAAGTGGGGGAAGTATGCCTGTCGTTTTGCATCTCAGCAATAAAGAGCATATTCAAAGGTCAGGCATTAAGAAAAGCATTTATTTGAACATGATGGATGTGATGTGCTTGTAGAATGTATATAAGGATTTGTGAAACAAGAAATTAGCTGTACTATTTTAGAGTTCTTTAAAGATACCTTGGTAAAAGGCATGTGTTTGGGATGTAAAGGCCTTAGTAACAAATAATATAAATTAAAGATGACACAATAAGCAGAAGAGAAGAACATGGAGATCATATTAGTATAATCAGTGGTTAAGAAATGTGAAATAAAATGATAACTTTAGTTATGAACACTTTTGATTCCTTTTCAGAAACAAGAATTTTTCATGGGCAAATATATATTATGGTTAATTGTTATTTTAATTTTATAATTTATTATTACCAAACTTACAAATGAAGATATTTCACATTGAAATTAGCTAAACCTAAAGTCTGTACATCTCTATAAATTTTATACTGATAAAATAGCCATTTTGAAGCCATGGAGCTTTACATTTGATTTTACACCTTCACTATTGAGTATATTTTTACTTATAATCTATGTAAATATAAATAATAAAAGTTATAATAAGTGTAAGATAAAACTGGAGTTGCTAGAAAAATTATTGTCCCCAGGGGAAAAAATCACAATATATTTAGCATCATTTTTTATTCTCATTGCCCTGCACAGAGTGATTTTTTATTTAGCAATAAGTATCTTACTTTCCAAAGAGCCTGTCATTAGCCTGTCAATCAAAACTTCAATACACTTTTGCATCAACACACTATCAAAATTGAAAGTAATTTCTAACTGCTCCATCCCTTATCTCTAGACGTGTGTCTTCAAAAGCTTTAAAGAGAAACTAAAGTTTATGTTGTTGAAAATTGGGCATCAAAATTTTAAACACTAAAAAATGTTTTGTATTACTTATGGAAATTTAAAAAAAGATTTATTTTTATTTTCTATTTTATTTGTGTGTGTGTGTGTGTGTGTGTGTGTGTGTGTACATGCATGCACACACATGTGATAACCCTAAGGGTGCAGTAGTGGCATGGTAACCAACAGTTATCTAATCAGACTTAATGCATGCTCAACAAGAAGAAAGCCATGTACTGGAAATCTAGCTTACTGTCCCGGGCCAGTGAAGTCATAAGCCTTGGAGAGAAACCTACAGCTACCCCATTGCCAAACCAGCATAATCTACACTATAAATGTTTGTTCTTATACTAATAAATATAGTTCTTACTCATAATCAAGGAAATTTCTTTTTTTTAACACATAGAAACCATGACAGAAGGCCCACAACCAATCAAAATGTAGAGTTGTCCAGGCCAGTCCCAACTGATACATCTACAACCCAATTTGCACACCTACTGTTCAGGGATCACTGAAAAAGAGGGGACAGAAATGGGGGAAGATCCAGAGATCAGGGAGCTCACTGTGAGATTATGTCTTCCAGAAATGTCAGAAGCTACATCTTGAAGTGTTATAAACATGGCTGCCTAAATGTGACTTGAAGAAGGAGGATGTCAGTAGACATTCTAATGTGAAGGGCGATGCTCAGACAGCCTCAGTCTAAGAAAAAGGACTATAGGCAACTAAGGAATGTTCATAAAAGGAGAAATCACCTGTTCCAGGAAAGAACACAACAATTCAATATCTAAAAACATTCATATAACAAACATTATACAGACTGAGCAAGTTGTATTTATATATTTAGAAATATATAATATATATCTTTAGAAATATTATAATCTATTATATAATATACATATTTAGAAATACATATGTGTGCATATAAATACATAGGAACACATATTCCTATATAAATAAAACATAGGAAAATATATAAAATATAGGAATGTATGTAAATATATGGAACAAAGGAAAAGAGGTGATGAATTTGAAAGCAAGCAAGGGGTTTCGGTACATGGCAGAGTTTGGAGATGGCAAAGAAAAGGGATAAATGATGTAATTATGTTTTAATCTTAAGAAACTATTTAAAAAGTATTTGACTGTATAGCAAACTTGTTGTCTTTGCTCTAACAGCTGATGTCATCAAACAGCAGGACTGTGAGACACTCAGATACTGCAATTCCTTGGCTTAAGTCACCTCTTTTTTGTTTTTTAACTCCTAACGTTTTTACTCTGTCCTACCTTTGCTGTTGCTGAGATTCAGAGCCTCCTGCTTTCTGGTCTAGCATTCCACGTGTAAGTTGTAGCCTCATCTCCCCTCACTTCTCCATTTTTCTTAACTTTATTCTCATTTTGTTTTTTTCTTATCTTCCTCTCTCCCTCCACCCTTTGGTCTTCCTGTCACTGTCTCTTTGCTTTTGTGCTTTCTCTGCCTTTCCCCTTTCAGGGGATCTTCTCTCTTTGGACTATAAATTTTGTCCAGGAGTGGTTTGGTCATATGTTAAAAATTTCAGACAAAAGAGTTTTGATAACAATGTTAAAAATAGCAAAGACATATGAATAAAAAGCAAATGAGCAAAACAGAACAAGACAATTTCAAAAACGCTGATTTTGAATCATCATTGTTAGCTAATTGCTGACCCTTCTTGGTTCCCTGCCTTCTCCATCCTGGAGAAGCAGAAGAGTGTCACAATCAAATCAACATCTAGGAACAGCTTTCCATTCCTATCCAAGACACTGCTCTCTAAGGAAACATCGTAGTGATTGTAATTCATTCTTTTTCTTTTCTCAACAAATAGGTTAATCTTCAGTAATTAAATAATTGCTTTTTAAAAAAAAAAAAAAAGTCTAACAGTGAATTCCTTGTAAGTGATCAACAATTTTCATTGTATACTGGGAAAAATCCAACATGGCTAGTGTTTGTCTCAAGGTAGCCAGGACACTTTTTTTCCTCAATAACAACTTGTATTACTCTGTAAAACACTTGATATATCTGCACATTTATCAAAGAGTCATTGATCAAACATGTAAAATATTTTTCTTTTAATAACTAAAATAAGGATAAGTCAAAGAAAATCCAGGAATGTGAGAAGTTGGTGTTGAGAGTGAGTTTTTTTCTTCAGCTGTCCAGATTTGGGTCTAGGTGAGATCTACATTATTTAATGATGTCTGGTATAGAAATGTCCTCTTACAGAATATTAAATGGCCTCAAAGGCTCCAGGCTCTTAGATTACCTTTGTCATGTAGAGAAAAATCAAATATCTGAGATGTGTCTTCATAATCCCCATCATTTGAATTAGAACAGATAAGATACATTGTCTATCAGAGTGAAATAATGAGTGGCCAGTGATAGATACATTCTTTTGGCATTTACTAGAAAGTTCTGGTTGAACATATATATTTTCCTCAGTATGTTCTCTGAATGAATGCATGTTTTGCTGTTTTCTGCATATGACCTGAGTTCATGTTTATTTCTGGAAAGATAATCTCTACTTTAGGAGCTTAATAAATCATTGTGACATAAACATAGGTTCAGTGATTAGATCCTGCCAGAATCTGAGCTGGAAAACTTTGAGATGAGTTCTATGCAACAATTTTAAAACATATACTCAAAATGGAATGATTGCATATGAGTTAAAAAGTTAAGAATCCCAAAGATTAAAGAAATCTCAAGCCTTAAACTTGGGTATGAGTAACTCTAAATTCCATGCCTTTAACTACCACCTTGTTCTTTGGCATGCTACACTGTGAGAGCCTCAGATGCATGTGACTATACAAGCCACATGGCCAGACACTTTGCTATCTGCTCAGCTTCAATAACTCTTACATTTATTACACAGAACATCTTGTAAAGTACTTCAGCATACATGCTCGTGGCAGAAAAAAATAAAAACCGTCTCTCAGAAATAAATTTGTTGACAGTACTGACTGTGATATAATAGTATTTATAGTGGGTATAATATTTCTTATGGTGTTTTACCATTTACTATAACAATCTAGGTAATCTGCCAATGCATATAAATACAATAATAACTCATTATGGGAACTAAACATACTTAACTTTATTGTTATTTAGATAATTTTTTCTGTGTAATAAACAATAACATATTTTGTGAATAAAGACTGTTATTGTTCCTTGCTTTAACTCTTTAATTTTCAGATTGATACTTACTGAGTAAAATTAGAAACATCCATATTCATGACTCAAGTAGGTAGAGGTAGTGATCATGAGACTTACTTTGCTGCTTATTACTTGTATGACTTTAGGTAAACATCTGTTATGTCTGAATTATTTCTTCATTGGCATACAATGGGTATAATACCAGCCCATACTAGGAGTCATGACTGGAGCAAAATGGAAGGATAAGTAGATAATTACAATATAAAATTTTACTTTCGAAAGGTTGATTTCATTTGCTTTTCAATTTTTAAAATATTTTTTTATTTTATGTATATGAGTGCTTGCCTGCATAAATGTGTATATACCCTGTGCATGCCTGTTGCCTGTGGAGGTCAGAAGAAGGCATCACATCCCTTGAAACTGTATTTATATGTAGTTATGAACCATCAAGTGAATGCAAGGAACTGAACTCAGGTCATCTATAAATGCAGTAAATGCTTTTTGACTGTTGTGTTATTGTTCCAGCCTCTGCTTTTCAATATTAAGAAGTTACCTAGTGTCTCTTTGCTTGTACAGTCCTGTGTGTACGTATTTCTGTATTTTCTTTAGTAATTTTAGAGTTTAAAAGTATGCATTTTAAATTTGTATATACCTGAATCCTAACAAGACTTAACCTAGTTTTGTGTTATTACTGACCACTGGATTTTCATCTTTCTTAAGTAGCTTGTCTACGTCTCTTGTTTATAACTCATCTGTCTGATTATAGTGCATATCCTAGAGCCTAGAAATGAGAAATGCTAAATGCTTGCTGAATAAGTGACCTACTCAAAGAAGAGTAGGAAGCAGGAAAGGAGGAAACAGGAGAATGAGCGAAGGAGAAAATAAAGTGTGATCAAGAACTATGCGTTAGTTATTAAGCTACTTATATTGTTATTCTTAAAAAAATATAAATATTTAGTTGTTCTTATTTTATGTGTGTGGTTGTTTTGCCTGTACATATGTCTGTGTGTGTGCCTAGGGTCTCTAGTGTCTGTGGATGTCAGTAAAGGGCATCCAATCCCCATGAGTTGGCAATGCAAAGGCTTGTGAGCTGCCTTGTGGATGCTGAGTACTGGACCTAAGTCCTCTGTGAGAACAACGTATTCTTCATAGCGCACTCCACTCGCGAGACCCGGTTATGTTATTTTTATTAAGGTTATATGCTGTGCTTTCACTTACTATAAATAAATTTTCTGTTTAATCTTTGAGTTTTATGGCAAAGGTTTTGTAGTTTCTTTAGCCATTTCATTATTTTTTAAATAATTTATTTATTTTTATTTTATGTGCATTGGTGTTTTGCCTGTGTGTGTGTGTCTCTGTATCAGGGTGTCAGATCCCCTGCAACAGGACTTGCAGACAAGTGTGATGTGTAATGTGGATGCTAGAAATTAAACTCTGGTCTTCTGTAAGAGTAGTTAATACTATTAACCACCATCTCTCCAGCCCCCCTCCAGTTTCATAATTTTTATGTTTTATAAACTAACACAGCCATATTATATGTTCAATATTTCTTTTGTTTACAGCTGAAGATAAAATAAGCAAACTTAATTTCATTTTGAATTTGAAAAATTAGTTCATGTGGGGAATTCCAGCATTACTAAAGTAATGACATCAAAACATTTTCTTATGGGGGAAAAATACTTTTAAAAAGATTAAAACTTCAGTTTATAATTTTACATTGAGATTTCAAAATTTTAATGTAAAATTGTAAGGGATGGTTTTTGCTTTAATGATGAATTTCTTTTCTTGGTAATTCTGTTAAAAGTCAGCCAATTTTAAGTAGTTTACAGAAGAATTAGCAAAAACACTACTCAACCCTCCCAGATCTTCTTCAAGCTGATCTTTTCTGCTATCCTCTCCTGAACAATTTAAAAAAAAACAGCAGATAAGTTTTCTCATCACCACTCAATGCTCTAATACAAATCTCACATAGCTGCTGAAGAGAGTAAACTTAGCTCAAGAAACCCCATTTTGTATTCTGGTTGCTATTTTTATATAAAAAAGGGTAAAATAAAGTCGTTTCATATTCCTCATAGAAGGTCTGCCCAGTTCTATGAGAATAGACCAAGTATTAGCCAAGAGCATGTCATGTGGTCAGAACATGGAATGTTCCAACCCTGGTGTAGAAATTCCCTGAGCATGAGTCAATCAGTAGCACACTTGCACCATGTCACCAAGCAACAAACTTTGTTGTCATTCTTGCCTTTAAAAACACATGTAACCTAAGATAAGCAGCTTCTCCTTGCTCTGTTGCAATGGAAGCATGGAGTGAGTTCCCTGCTTGGCTTGTATTATGCTGACAATAAACTTTGCTGTTGCATTTTGGACAGCTCTGTCTTTTGTGGTCACTCTGGGTGTCAAGCTTTGGACAGAACAGTTGCCACTTAATGCACTCTGCTACAGAGAAAACATTTCTAAAGCAATTGATTCATATACAGAGACTGTGGGAATTATCTGACTTCCAGCAGGGTTTCTTTGACTGTCTGCTCCAGGATCTTGCATTATTTATTTATTTTTCAAGCTCTTCTAGTCACCTAGTCTTTCCCTGGCTTTCACTTTCTAGATAATTTTAAAGATTATGGACCTTGTGTTCTGTAATATGTATCTCTATCTGATCCAACATTTCCTGACAGGTACAGGTTAGAGCTGGTTGGCAATAGTGTCTACAAAAGTACATCAGGGACTGAGGATGATTGAACTATCTACCCCTGGTGACATTTTAACTTCCATAATACATTGCTGTCAGGCTTTCTTATCATAGAGCTTCACGTTCTCATTGTGATTCATTAGGATTTGATATCAATGCTTTTATTCTATGCCGACATTTTGATTCTTATCAGAACTTTAATCAGAAGATTTAACTTAATTTGTAGATCCTTTACAAACAACACCACAGTAATGTTTTCAGATGACAAACTTTTATTTCCACAGTTGCTTTGTGTTTATGATTGTCATTCCTGTTAGGGGCTTTTTACATATGATGTGTTTTGTATTCATTTAGATCAGTGCAGACTCAGGAAGTTTGTGAGCTGCCATGTTTGTCTTTTGCCCTTTTCTCTCCCACCCTCTTTGCTTCCTCTGTTTTCTTCTCCTTACTGCCTCTTGTATGTTTCTTCACTGGGTCTCATGTGAGACCCAAGCTGGTGTCAAACTTGCAATATATTTGAGACTGGCCTTGAACTTGTGGTCCCCATCTCTCTATCTCCCAAATACTATAATTTTAGGGAGAGTGAGAGTCCCTTCTAGGTAGCATCTGTTCCCTCCAACATACTCCATTATTCTTGGAGAAGTTTCTTATTTTCTGGTATAAATAACATCATACAAATGGCATCTTGTACATTCTTGCTCTGGGATGAGCCCCCCTACTTAAGAAGTCTTGTTCCTTTGTGTAAGAACCACTTACAAGTCATGATCTAGATCTCAGTGTGCTCCATAAGAACAGGGAGACTGTTCTTCTAAAGTGTCAGGGAACTGAGAATTAAAGCATGAAAATGCTACAGCAGCTTATTAGGATGTTAAAATAACATGCACAACTATGTTAAGGAAGATGATCAAGGGAAACTCTGTGTGCAGTTAGAAGGCATGAGCTCTGTTTCTCTAAGTATGTCGCTCAGGGCCTAGCATCAAAGGCTTGGATCTCAGTGTGCCTATATTGAAGGTATTGGATCCTTTGAGAGGTGGTGCCTAAGGGCAGTCTTTAGGTGATTGGAGACATATTCGTGAATGACATGGACCACAGGCTCCTCTTTAGTCTCCTTCTCTTTCGTCCTGGCCATCAAATAGATAGCTGTGATCCACCATGCAATCCTGCCATGATGTGGTGTGCTGACACAGACTCAAAAGTAGCAAGAAAATTGTGTATGGGGATCAAAATTCCCCATACACAATTTAAAATAAACCTTAATATTTTAAAAAGTGTATGAGTATCTATGTGTGTTTTTGTACATTGCATGTGTATGGATGCCCTAAGAGCCACAGAGCTCATCTGTTCCATTAGAGCTGGAGTTATAGATGACTGTGAGCTATCTGATGTGGGTTCTGGGAACTGAACCTGGGTTCTCTGTAAGAACAGTTAACATTTTTAATCATTGAGCCCCCTCTTCATCTCCTAGATCTTTAATCTTTGAAAGTTGATTAACTCAGTTATGTATTATGGTGATTAATGCCGATTAAGATGGTATAAAATGAGACAGCAATATCCAATGTCATGTAAAATATATACTCACTGATGACCCAGAAATCTCACTAGGTGTAATAGCAAATGAATAGTTCAGAAAGTTTACCAGAAACTGAAGGTGCAAAGACATGCTCTGAAATGTTCACAACTGCTTTTAATCATATAAAGAAAATTATAGTCTTCAATTATATTGCTACTGAAAGAACACTTGTTTAAATTTAATGTCATTAGCTGATGATTTCACATTACACACACACACACACACACACACACACACACACACACACACACACACAAAATTAGGATCATACCCACCACTCACTACCCTCTCTGAATTCCTCCCATCATGTGATTAGTTTTCCTTACAAGTGTTTCCCTCCAACTCTCATGCCCACTTTGATCCACTGTGTTTAATTAAAATTGCTTTTATAAGCATGGGTAGGGGGTTATTTCTAGAGCATACAGAAAAAGTCAGATTTAGTAAGTTGTTCCCTGACCTCCACACAGAAGTCATGGTGCTCAAGTACCCCTCTCTCCACTAAATAAATGCACTGTTTTGTGTTAAAGTCAATGTGCCTCATTAATTGACCACAGGGCCAAAACTTCATTCTATAAAACAGCTTGAATTAAGTGTTTTACATGGTGAGGTAACTAATCAGTTCAATCAATTTTCTTAGCTGTTTTTTGGGGGGAGATGTTTTAATACACTTTCTTTGAATCCTGATATTCTAGGGATTAAGGATCAACCAAAATATCCATTGGGTTAAGTGAAGCCATGGGCAGCCTTTGTGTGGGCACAGGATCCCTAGGATAGAACCCATGAGGCAGATTGAAGACCAGGTCAGTACTGCAGCACCTACAGATGACAAGACACAGCTGAGTGACCCAGCGCCTGCACCACAATTAAAACCCTAATTGAGAAAGCCTTTTCTGTAAAGGGCTTATTAAAGCCTGGGGTTCCCTGCTGGCCTCCTCTCCCCTTCTGAAGCTGTAGCTGGATCCAAGTGGTTTCCAATAGAAAGGAAGGTGTGCCTCTGAGCCTGTCCAAAGGAACCTGACTTGGGGTTCTCAGAAGTTTCTAAACCTTGGCTTCACTGCATTTCCTGCCCCCTCCTGGCTCAGGAGCCCTTAAGAGAACTCATTAAAGAGAGCTGGAAAGTTACCTCTGGCATCTTGGCAAGGATGAAATGGAAAAAAAAAAGAACTTTTTAATTGATCTCCAAGGAACAGAAACCATGGCAAGATTTTAAAAGTGTCAGGAAAATATCTCCTTGTGGGGTTCATTAAAACTTTGTCACTATTAATTACAAAAACAGCACTCCCCAGGCATCTTCTCAGGAGACCAGGGGCTTCAGCCTTAGGGTAAAGTCTGGGTTACTCAACTAAGAGGCACTGGAGTAAGTGGTTGCCTTCCCTGGGAGACTGGTGATCCCCGCCTCTGATTAATAAATGAAGCTCTTCCCATTCACGCACATTTATCTAAAGAATAATAAATCAAATACATCTCCATACACTTTAAACTATGTCCTATTTGCTTTCTTAACTTGTCCAACGTGGATGGAAGGGACTATGAGAAGTGTGAAGAACATGCCTGCCCTCATGCTGGGCTTCCAGCAGCAAAATAAAGAAGGCTTGGCATCAACTGTAAATGCAAGAACTGTTACAAAACTTGCCTGAATTTACTTTTCCTTTGTGAATAGGGAGAGAGCGGATACTCAATTTTCCATGTTCTTTTGATGTTAATAAAAGTGCATGTAAAGGATATTAAGCTAGAATTTACTTGTTAGCACTCTTCCACATTTAACATCTCATGCTCCTAGCATATGTCAATTCCAGCAGAGAGATTTCTATGCCTTAATTACTCTTAATTAGTAAGGCAGGGAGATTTCCTTTTCCAATGAAGAAATCTAGTGGGAGTCACAAACCAAATCAAACTTTGTGTTATCAATGATGGGGCACTGATGTCATATGCCTGCTGGCACACTGAGGAGGAACATAGCATGTCCTGTGTAAAGTTCTTCTCTCACCCAAACCAAGTTATATCTCAATCTAAACCAGGATATATTCCAACTCCAGGATGTTCTACATAACAAAGACCCTGGAGTCTTCAAAGAATGTCAACAACCTAACAAAGAAGGTATAAGAGAAACCTTTGAGAGGAAATGAGACTCAAAAAATACAAAGCTAACTGAGGAAAGTCGTCTTGACTAGATGCTAAATTTTAAACTAACCCCCTAAATCCACTTTTAATTGATATTGTTTTATCAATATTCAATTTCATACATGTGATTTGTATTTGTTCATTGTATTTAATATTTGTTCTTATGAAATACTGGTTACATTATTCAGAGATGAAGAGTATATTATACATCTTTTATTGGGTTTTTCAATGTCCAAATTATACTTTTCTAAGTTTCATTTATAATTATAAGGTATGTGTTTGCGTGTGTATGTAGGAATGCATGCCTTTGAAGACTGTGTGTGATGTGTGTGTGAGTGTGGAAGAGCATGCCGTGTGGAGGTTGAGAATAACTTCATCAACCTTGAGTTACAGAGATTGAACTAAGGTCATGGTTGCCACCCTTGAATGATAAATGCTTTTACCCTCTGCAGTATCTGGGGTAATTATATTTTTAAATGAACATACAAATACACACACATACACCACTTATAGGTTCCCTTCCTCAAACTCAGCATTATTGATATATTGATTGCGTAATTTTTTCTTATAGAGAGAGTAATTTTAGGTACTATAGAATTTTTAGCCTCATCTTCAAAACCCTTCTACTAAATATTTATAGAATTTTCTGCTCTTTTCTTGATAAATACAAAAAAAAAAAGAAAAAAAAAGAATTTCCTGCTCTTAGTCAATAGCAATAAAAAATCTAGATAGTGCCATGTATTTTGGAGGCACATGTACATACTTTTCTGTGGTGTGTGCATGCCTAGCCATCATGAGAAAGCAACATAAATAAATGACAAATAGAAACTATATCAAAGTGATAATAATAGGAACTAGTAAATATAGAATGAGATATAAATGTTCAGATGTTAATCTTTTGATAGTTCTATAATAATAAAAATTTAAAAAAAATAATTAATCCACTGTGATTCATAGTCTATTTAATTTAAGAAAAACAGGAACTGTTCCAAATGATAAAATACTAAATAATTTCTCCTTGGTAACAGGAAGAAAGCGAAGATGCTCACTATTTGAGTTCAGTATGGACAGCACAGGAAGTACAATACAGCACAAGGAAAGGAACAGAATATGTTTAGGTTGGAAAAGAAGGCTGTATATACCTCAGGTACCAGTGGTCTGTTCACACTGGATAAGTTACAGAGTTACAGTGAGGATCATTTAGTTCTTTGAACATTTGAAGATATTCCCATTTACATCTATTTTGTGAGATATTTTTAATCACAAGTAAACCTAAAGAATTAATATCAATATCAAGATGGTCAGATAATTGCTGTGGGATTATGCTCTTGTACACTTTAAATGTTTGTCCCTCCTACTGGTTTAATAAAATGCTGATTGGCCAGATGGCAGAAAGTGTGGGCGGGGCTATGAGAGTAAGAAAACTCTGAGGAGAGGAAGTGCAGAAACAAAGGAAAGAAGATGAAAATGCTCTGAGAAAGGTACTAAACCACTTGGCTAATCACGGGTTAGTTTAAAAGAGTAAAAGTTAGCAAGTGATATGCCTGAGCCATAGGCTAAGCAGCATGTAATTAACATAAGACTTTGTGTGATTATTAGGGACTGTTGGTCTGGATCTCAGGGCTGAGCTTGGCCAGAAACTTCTACTACAGATAATTTTTATTTTTTGGTTAGTAATAGGATTAATTATATTAACAGAGGTTAAGACAAAATTTCCAGCTCTAGGAAATTCAAGTATGAGAGGGTCCATAGCATGAATTTTCCATATCATCTTTAGTCTAGAAGTGTGATGCCTGGTTTTTAATTTTTATACAATTATGTTGATGGTTATAGTTGTGACTTCCTTCTGTGTGTCTCTGTGTGTGTAACTGTGTACACCCATGGGTGTTTGTTCAGGGCCAAGAGGAAGACATTAGATATCTTCTGTTGTCACTGTGCATTTTATTCCCTTGAGACATGGTCTGTTACTGAACTCGAATCTCATTGCAGCTGCTAGACTGACTGGTTCAAGAACTTGCTGGACCCACCTGTCTGCACCCTTCAAGCTGTGGTTACAAGTATATCTAGCCACACCCAACTTTTTATATGAGTGCTGAGGATTTGAACTCATATCTTTCTTCTCCAACAGAAAATACTCTTATATACTGGGTCACTTCCTCAGCTCCTCTTCTGCCTTCCTGAACACATTTCGTACATATGAGACACTTGCCTCAGCAGCCTTGTCATCTAAAGCCACCTTCTGACACATTCTGCATCCAGTTATATAAAGCTCTGGATCAATTTTCTTGACATTATGCACATTATAGAAATATTGGATTGCATTGAAGATAAAATTTCCTACTGCTGTGGCCGTGATATCTTTTAAATTTTTCTACAAAATGTTTTTTGAGTATTATTTGGAGAGCAATTAAATATGTGATGATAGTCTGTTATTTTGAAGCCTGCTAGCAATATTTGCTCAGCATGGAACAGCCTGCAACATGAGAAATTCTATTCCCATTATTGATTTCAGTTATTGTCTCTCTCATTTATTTCCATTTTTCTTAGGATTCTGCTCAGTGGTGCATACGTTAAGACATTTTATCAATCTAGCAGATAGAGACAAGAACTACACCTGGTACTGCGTAGATGAAACATCCCTGTTTCTTTACCCTCAGCCCTGTTAGGTTTTTTAAAGATGTGTTGATTAATACACAGATACCAATTAGAGAAACTTGTGGCCCTTGGGATCCTTCTCTGTCTGTGACAGTTCTTGTTCTGGTCCTGTTAATGCTGGCCAGATTAGCATTCCAGGAATCTGAACTCTATTTCCTCAACACATAGATGACTGAGCTTTGCTTTGGATCCTTCCATCTCTCCAAGCACCAAGCTGAAGCCATCATGGAGCTCAACAGGCACTGTCTGTAGGACCACCCAGGACCCTGTTTGAATCTGAGAGATGGGAAGGATGGGTGGATTATGAATCACTATCAGAAATTGTACCTGCACAAAGAGAGTGTTTGTGGAGAAAGGCCAGTAGGAAATTATTTCCATTGTAAAAATAACCCCCACAGATGTCTTTGAATGAGCACAGCTCAGATGCACATAAAACACTCTTTTATAAGAAAAAGTGCTACAAATTGGGCTCTTCTGTCTTATGAATCCATCACTGTTATTTAGAAAAACACTATCAGCTTCAAAAGTAGCTGAAAGGAGCTATAGAACACTGTGGAGGCCCATTATCTATGACAGCTCTGTTCTATAAAGTGCCAAGCTAGTGAATGCTGAACAGTTTTCTACAGGAAATGTACAGTTAGGTCCCTATAGATCCCTACTTCTAACATTTCATCAACTGAAAAGCCATTTGCACCTTTGCTGATTTCCTTATAAAGCCAGTTTCATCAGCTTGAAAACCTACTCTTCCTCATAAACACTTGGCAAGTGTTTCTCCAGCTTTACCATAAGCGTCCTTATCTGTGAAATCTGACCTGATCATAAGTTGACTGTTTTTCCAGTTCTGTGCTGCCGGTTCTGCTCTGCCATTAATTGAGAGGGGCTTTGCATTTACTTGTTCCAAGGAAACACGATGACAGAATTCCTGATTTTTCACCTCAAAGAGGGATGAAGGAGGAACACAAGTTCAAAGATATTTTGAGCTATGTAGAGCATCTCCAACAAGCAAACAGCTTCCTATAGAATCAACCCAGACACACACGTTACCAAAGCAATATCCAAAGCAGAGGTCTGTGGAGGAACAACTACAGTGCTCTAGGAAGGAATACATACCCATTTTATATGAAGTCAACCTCCCCCCAACACAAGTGGTGTAGAACACAATTCCATTAAAATAATTTCAGTTCATCAGAAATTTATAGTTTAGAAAGACTGATAGAAAGCTTTGAATCTATATGTGTGATTATAATAAATACAAGTATGATGATTAATGTAGGGGAAATGCAAATGCTAAATAGACATCCACACAATAGATAAGCAAAAATAAATAACAAGATTTAGGAACATAAAAAAAAATGGGAGATGGTGTCTTCTTTCACATTCAGACCCCATAAAATAATCATGATTTAAAGATTTAAACCCTAAGTTACTGATTTGTGTCTGGAGGGACACGTGATAAATCAATACAATTTAAGACTTTAAATAACCAAATAAATATGCACTGAGATTTTTACGATGCAGTTGGAGTCTCAAATCAGTGAGGCCACAATGACTGTGAAGAAAAGAGGAGGCTGTGTTAAGGAACAGAGAGCGTGGGACAAGCTGAAACTGGAGGGCAGTGTTGTATCACAGGTAAAATGCCAGCTGACTACAAAGGAATCTTATAAATCTACACGTGTAAGGCACTTTGTCCAGCTAGAAGCACTTACGAAATCGAAGGCAAAAGCCTGGAGTCCATAATTTCAGTGCTTAAAGAATCACAGACAGACTTGAAAGTTATATATGTATATCCATAGCAAGTAAGAAAGAAATATACTGCTGTGTCGGTGGGTGCTTCTGACTTGGTAAAATATTTCCACTGAGAGTTTGTACATGGATTTAAATTGCAAAATATTTTAAATAGCTTGAAGGAATATGGACAAAGTGTGTTTTGAGAAATTGTGTTAGATGATTCACAAAATATCTACCGATGACAAGATATTGACTCAGGTGCAGAGGGTCATTGCAACATGGCTTTGAGTGGAAAATGATTATTACTAAGTAGCTCGTATTACTTAATAATATTATGATTTTTAAAAAAGATGTGACCTTGCTGTGTTGTCCTGGAATTTGCTATATAAAGTAGGAGAATCTTTAATGCATAGATATTCTGCTGCCTGTGCCTTCCAATCTCTGATATTAAAGGCAAATGTCCCTATGCTCAGCCATTATACCTAATTGTATAAATGAATAAATGGTAACCATACAAAGAAAGAAAGATGAGGTAGTCATGCCGTTTGCTTTCTTTTATTATTATTATCTTGGTTAAATTGACTTCCTATATGTACATTTTTAAAGTGTGATTTTTTTCATAACAAGAAAATTCAGCATTAGAATATGAGAAGCCTGAATATATAAAAGAGATCTGTTTAAATATAGTTGATTTTAAATATTTGTATGCTGTATGGTCTATGTGGACCATCGGAAATTATTAGTTTCAAATTTTGACTTATTTTCCTAATTAATAGAGAATGTTGGACCAGGCCATGAGCACTACCTGTCTCAACACTGTTCAATCGCTCCTAAGCACTACCTACATTGACCACTAGATGGCACCAACACCAAATAAACACCATGTGAAAGCATCCATATCTTTATTTTTTAATTGAGAGGTTTCTTTTTTATACAATACATGTTGATTATAATCTCACTTTCCCTAGCACCCCCAGATTCTTCTCCTCTCTCATTAGAATATAAATAGGCATCTAAAAATGTAAAAGAAGATAAAACAAAAACAAACCAAAATAAAAAATAAAAAACAACAGAAGGAAATTATTCAAAACAGCTTTAAAAACACATATAGACATAGTAACATCCATGCTCACACACAAAGAAATTCCACAAAAACACAAAACTGAAGACCATAATACATACACGAAGGATCTATAAGATAGCCTATTTTTAAATTAGTGTCAAAATATATCAGGTCAGTTGTCATGTCTACTGATTGTTACTGGAGAGGTAAGTTACAAATTTCTGCAGACACCTTTGATGCCCTTGACCAATCAAGAAGCAAAATATAATCTTCGGAAATGTCTTACCATCCTCTGAAGATTCTTATTTGTTTCTTTCTTATTTTTGTTTGGTGAAAAATTTAACATCTTTCTTTTTAACATAAAATTCACAATATAACATGAACAATAGACATCACATTGAAGCTTAGACATCTAGAACCTGCTTATCTCATAAAATGGAAACCTTGTGTATGATGAGCAGCATACCTCCCTATGTGGGCACTTCTCCTCACAGCCACCATTCAGGAGTTGGACTATTTATACCTTAGATGAGATTGTATCAGTGATCTATCCATATGTCAGGGTTTAATAAAATGATTATCTTATCTGGCATTAAATATAATTTACATTTTAATAACAGAATCAGATAATTGTTTGAGGTTTGAAATTGAACATACTTGCTAATAAAACCTACTGACTATCCTTTAAGAGGTTTTATGAAAAGATTATTTGTGAAAGGAACCTCAGATGCCTTATTTAATGGATTTGTACTGATTGTTTGCTTTATGCATAACGGTATTAGAGTCATCTGAGACAAAATGGTATCATTTGAAACTACTCTTATCTGTAAGAGTAGCTGTGAATGGGAAGACATTCAACATTGTCTCAAAAATCATAGTATAGATAAAAATGAGAAATCCCTGAAGGCACAGATAATATTATCAGCTGAAGAAATTACTTGAGCTATTTATAAGAATTAGGGTGTTTTAGAAAAGCTCGGGGTCCAGTTTTACATTATACAAAAAAAGCATACTGAAGCACACCTTGGGGAATGCTGAATGCCGAAGTCAAGTTTACTCAGTAGATGACAGACACTGAGGACTTTCTCACACAGTCTGACGACCAGAGGCTACCCTCTGTTTGTATCTTCTTTGCTTCCCCATGCCCCTAGATGTCTCACAGCCTTCCCTGTTTTCCTGACCCTTCTTTATGTCTGGACTGTCATACCTCCTCAGCCTGCAGCTTTGATGCTTACTTCTCACTCTTGCTAGATTCCTTTGCTTCTCCTTTCTACTCCAGGAATGCTGATGCCATCTCCGTGTTGCTGGCCCCTGGGACTGCCACAATCCAGATTTGTTCCCAAGCCTGTTCCACACCTCTAAGTGTAGCTTCCAGTAAAACTCTTTTGTTGTGAGTGAACAAAGGTATATTGTTTCTTGGCAAGAAGGGACTAATAGAATCAGATTTTCTCCATGACTTCCTTTATAATCTGAATTTTCACATTAAAATTTTTTTCCTGAGCTCATCTCTTAAAATTCACAAACAGAAAGATAATGCCTACTTTACTCAATTCTGTATTTTAAGCATAGCACAGTTGTATTATTTTCTTGTCTATTGATTTATTTACTAAAATGTATACATATTTAATTGTCCCCCAGGAAATAAAATATTTGTGTACCACTAAGATCGTCTAAAAGAAAACCATTTTGCTAGTTACATTCTGGAACTATTTCTGACTGATGTGGCCTCTGTGTTCCTGGAGGAGCAGAAAGGTGACTTGTGTGTCTCTACACAGTTTCTGGAAGCCACTGCATTATAGAACTTGTCTGTAGTACACCAATCATGGAGATATTTCTCCATCATAAAGTACATTTTATCAATGAAAATCAATATTTTTCTTTCAAAATTATTTTTAGCATAGAGCATATAAAAACGTAGATTGTTAGAAAAAAATTTATTGCAGAGGTCACATCCATTTTCACAGACAGAAGAAAGGTGCATGAAAATGCTTACCAAGATTAAGCTTTGAACATGATTGAGGCTGCAACATATTATCTGATGAGCATCAAGACATCCTCTGCTGAAGAGTCTGTGTTCTCATAGGAGGAGAATTGGAGGATGGCTGAGGCTGGGGCTCAGCTAAGAGTTTGGATAAGGTGGGGGGTTAGCAGAAAAATATTGTGGAGGAAGAAAACTTGGAATAGGGTGAAGGAAACCCATGGAGTCTCCTTCTCATGAAAGTAAGGTTTGTAATGACTTCCACTGTCTGATGTATAGAATGAAGTCTACCAGATTATGACTTGATATTACAGTCTCAACAGTAAACCAGCACACCTATGGCATCTGAGCTATCTAGATGTATGGAACTGTATATTGTTCTTCTCATTTTAGCCAATTTAAACTGGGACTTATATTTCTGTATCTAATGTTGTACCAGAAATGGATGCAGCTATAAGACTTTAGGGGGACACTGGCTGCTATGAGATAGGATGGTGTGTGGTGATATAATTTATATTTAATAAAGTCAGCCTGGAATATTAGAGAGAGGAAACAGACCCAGCCAACTTCTCACCCAGTCAATTCTCACCTAGCCAACTTCTCAGGGTAAAAGCTGTCTTCAAGAGCCCACAGCCTGGCTGGTTGCTCCTACAGAATACCTGAATGTCTTCCTATGCCTGCCTTAAATATCTTCTCTGCTTAGCTGTTTCACTTCAAGGTTCAACTCTGCATCATAATCCTAGAGTTAGGATTAAAGGTGTGAGCTTCTACTGTTTTGTTTTTAGTCTTTGAACTCCCAGAAATTCAGAAAGATCTCTGTCTCCCAGCAATGGGATTAAAGGTGTAGGTCACCACTGGTTATTCCTACACTGGGATTAAAGATGTGAGTTGCCACTTTGTCATCCCTGTGCTGGGATTAAAGGCATAATTACCTCTTGCTGACCCTCCTGGCTTGACTGTGGGTGATTCTGTTCTCTGATAGTTCAAGCTGATCACCTGGATATATCGCCACAATGGTGGTCAATGAGAACATGCCACTCTCAGATAAGGATGATGATAGCCTTCACATGGGTCATGTCAGCTGGTTAAATGCCTCTTATGCTGTCCTGTGGTGCAGACATTTATCTAGCTTGATTGAAATGAAGTAGATGGGAAAATAGAGCAGATAAAAAGATTTCAGACCAACACAGTATGCTAGTGACTTTTATCAGTTCAAAGAAAAAGAAGATGAATCTCAGCTGGGACTGAAGACAAGGAGAAGCAAATAGGTCTTTTATTTTTATTTTTAATTTTAAATAGTCTCCTTTTGACCCTGACAGCAGTGACAGGTATATGTTTTTTATTGGGGCTCAGGCCTTTAATCCAATTACAAAGTGATCAGTTCATTATATGACATTTATGATACTATTGCACCAGTGGGTATGCTTTGCAAAGCCTATAATTATTTTAGTTAGCAACATCCACAGATGGCTGAAACTGATTATTAATCTTCTTCTACTCTAGTATTCATAGCCTCTCCCAGCACTATAAAAGCTATCCAATAGGAATGAAGCTTCTGGACGAGTATGGATTCTATCTCTCATGTTTCATGACACAAATATGTAGTATCATCAGCAATATGATCTTATTTTTAAATTCTGAAAGCTATTTTCAACAGACACATGATGAGACAGACAGATAGATAGATAGAGAGAGAGAGAGAGAGAGAGAGAGAGAGAGAAAGAGAGAGAGAGAGAGAGAGAGAGAGAGAGAGAGAGAGAGAGAGAGATCAATTTATTTTAAGGATATGGCTCCTTCCTAATGGGTTGTTGTCCATCTTCAAGTGGAAGGTCATACATCCAAGTATATGAACTGCATGAATTGGATTTAATGAAATTAAACAAAAAAATTATCAAAGTTTGTTGGGAAGGAAAAGGTGGCTGGAACTGGAAAAAATGGAGGAGGGTGAATACGATCAAAATAAACTATATAAAGTTCTCAAGGAGCTATTTATTATTATTAATTTTTTGAGACAGGGTTTCTCTTAAGTAACTGGCTGTCACAGAACTCACTATTATAGACCAGGGTAGCCTAGAATTCACAGAGCTCTGCCTGCCTTTGTGCTACGATAAAGATGTGATACCATGCTCAGCAGATAATTTTTAAAAATCCTATATCTTTTTTCTTTAGCCCTGAATTAGAGTTTTCTGAGATTTTAATTTAACTAGAAGAAGCCAGGCTCTCATTCTGAATAAGATGAATTTTATTTAGAGAAATTCTGAAATCCTTTTTGTTCCAGCAGAATATTATTTTTCTGTTGTGAGTAGTTCTTATCCACAGGGACACAATCTAGGGACTAACTGCATGTTATCTGTTATTCTCATGAGCACATTATTTTGACTTATTTCAGGGTGACAGCAATAGATGCTGCAGTCAAAGTATATGACATGTAAAAGTAAATAGAAGAATAAGCATACAAGGCCTGTCTTCAGTATCTATACCCAACTTTGCTCTGAAGTATTTTGCTTTTAGTACAGGCTCACATTAATTAAACCAAAGAGAAAAAATAATGTTCACTAGCCTGTGCAAGTTTCACTGATATATTCCCATCCAGTCAGCTTATAACATTTCAGGGACCAAAATAAATGAATGAGTAAATAAATAAATAAATCAGAAATAAAATTTTTAAACCACTGTGGCCCAATACATGATACTAAAGAAAACAATTACATTTAAATGCCCTGTCCTGTTTACAATGATTATTTATGATCTGTAAACCCAGACACCAGACAGCAGAATGGCATATGTCAACTGTATAAATGATCTATAATTCTTTTGGTGATAGAAAACACTGATTGTAAAGTTTATAATGGCTATGCATAATTATCCTGCTATTCTAATATCTATTGTTTGAGTGGAGTGTGTGTGTGTGTGTGTGTGTGTGTGTGTGTGTGTGTGTGTAGTATGTATGTGTTGAGCTGGGAATGGGAAGCTTAGCTAGTGTCCCTTACCACATGAAAAAGAATGTCTCTACAATCACATTATCTTCCAGGAAATAATGGCTCTTATGAATCAACAGGTTTTCTATTCACAGAAATTTGTCTTATCTCTTTCTGTAACTCCTGACCTCTCAGTCTGGGCTGTCACATGTAGACATCTTAGAGATTTATATGGTTATAAATTAGCTTATAGAAATGTTATAAAAGTAGTATTATACTTTGGTAGTGTTGTTAATACAGTTGAAGTGAAGGCAATATGGATTATCAGACTGCAGCAGGTTAATACTATTGAAATATAGTCAGTATATTCACTTTTAAGTTTTATGCCATTTGGTATTACTACCCCTCTTGGTAGCTAAGTGATGAGCTATTATTTACTTTTACATGACTTTTATGTACTTGGAAAAGTAAGAAAGTGTGGGGTAGATGAAGGTTGACAACCTATCAACCTATTCAGTTGTCTGTCTTTTATTTCTGAAATAGAAATTCTCCCTACACTGTCACTAGCTTTGATGCCTAATGTGGGATGTCTTTCTGTATTCTATGAATATGCTTATTGCCATTGGTTTTGAGGATTGTTTTGGCCTATGGCAAGGCAGCTAGGAGGCAGGTGAGAAATTCAAGCAGAGATAAAGGAGAGGGGTGAAGTCAGGCAGAAGCTGCAAGCTGCCACCCAAAGAAGCAAGATGTGAGAGTACCTGCAAGCCACTAGCTACATGGCAAGACATAGATGAATAAGAATGCATTGAGTTAAGTTGTAAGCGTCATGAGCCTGAGTCAGTTTGTGATTAATATATGCCTCTGAGTAATTATTTTATAAGTGGCTGTGGGGCCCAGATGTATCAGAAAAACTTCAGGCTACAGATGCCTTGATCATTGAGACGGTGTGACTGCTTATGTTTTCTAGATAGACTTCTTAGTCATTATGTAAAATCCTCACATAACTAACTTCCTAAGGAAAAATAAAATCAGCATCAATTGATGCTTCTTGCCAGGTGCACAGCAACAGGTTAATTCAGGATTTTACCTGTCTATCTCCTTCTGAGCTCCAGGTGTGAGTTCTGATTGTATGAGCCCAAAAGCTCACCCCAACTCTTGACGGCATAATTTTCAAGGGTAAGGATGGACACAGTACTAAGTTATAGCTAATAAGACCTGAGGAAAAAAAAACTTACATTATTTCTGGGAAAGAAATGTCTTTGTTTTTTAATAGAGATGTGTTTTTCTTATTTAGGGAGGCATGGTATCCTAGAGGATTGTGACAGACCATAAGGACACAGGGCCACATATACTGTAAACATAAGAATACCAAATCCAAAGAAAAGGCAGCAAGTGTGATAGAGAAAATTGTGTGATTGTAATACAGTTGTTCTGGAAATGAACTCTCATCCAAAACATGTCCATCTTCTGTGAATCTTCTCAGTTGGATGAATTAAATGCAATGGGCTTAATTGACCCAGAAGTAACAGGGGCCAGGGGCAGCAGTGAATTAGCAAAGGCAAGGTGATTGTAGTAATAATAATGGACAGTCAAGCTGCAAACCACAACCACTAAACAGCTTGGGATCAGAAACACCCTTGACTGACCCTTCAGATCCCACTCCAGCTATAGGAACACCTGACTCACTCTTGAGGGAGTGGGGACAAAACTGGATTTGCCAGGAGTGGAGACTGAACTAAGCATTATTGGATCAGTGGGACCATGGGACTGTCTGCAACCTGCCCAGGGAGGGGATGGGGAGTTGTGGAGAAGAAAAAATGACCTGATGTGGCGAGAGGGGGAAGGGACCTTGAATGGGGATATACAGGGATAGAAAACAAAAATCCAGAGGGAAAGCTGAACACAAAGTAATTTTATGTGTAGCAAATTATTTGCATTATCACCCTTGATAAGTCATGCTTATGATTTTTATTTTCTTTATAGTTATTGTTAACTTATCAGCATTTTAAATTCAATTTACTGTTTTTCTTGATAAATACAAAATAAAAAAATAATAATGGACAGTACAGACAAAACAATTTTCATAATGGCCTAACCTGTAATGGTCAATACAAGCAAAGTGAATATTATGGTGGCATTACTCATATGAACCTTTGGTATTGACTAATCAATCAGTGTTTTGGGGAATGAAATGGATAAGAAGCCAACTGCATTTATATTCGATCTGTATAAATGGAAAATCTCTCAAGCAAATGAAAGAAAGGCTCTACTAGATTATAGCAAAAGGCAGTTTTGGTCTGTGAACCAATTTGGACTTGAACCAGTTTGTGGACCCAGAACTCTTTGAAAGAAGAAACAGACAAGATCCTCTGAGGAAGAATCTGGTTAAATCCCTAAGAGATTTACTGTTAGCCTTTCTCCAGTCCTTCCCTGTAGAGGGATACATGGCTATTTTGGCTATCCTGGAACTCATTTTGTAGACCAGGCTGACCTCAAACTCACAGAGACCCACCTTCATCTGCTTCGCAACCACTGGGATCAAAGGCAAGTGTTATTACCGCCTGGATGGATCTATGGCTTTTGACAAGGGTACACTAGGGTAAAGGAAACAATTAGATTTTCTGAGGTCTATTGGATACTGGTTCTGAATTGATGCTGATTTTGAAAGACCCCAAGAAATGTGGCTTCCCCATTAAAAGTAGGGACTTATCATTGTCAGATGATTAATGGGATTTTGTCTGAAGTGTGACTCACAGTGGGTCAAGTTGTCTCCAACCACATCCTATGATTATTTTTCCAGTCTAAATGTATAACTGGGATAAATATATTTAGAAGGTGTCAGAATTCCAAATTTTCCTGACCTGTGGAATGAGGCCTGTTATGGTTGGAAAGGTTAAATGGAGCTGCTAGCGTTGCCTCTGCTAGGAAAAATAAACACCTTAAAAACTCAGATCTGTGTTCAGAGTGAACTCAGAGGTGAGCGGATTTCAGCTTCTGGGCTGCCCACCTTGAGAATCCCTCTGGCGGGAGGCATAGTCATACCCACGATTCTGATCTCACTCTCTCACTAGCAGACAGGCCCTAGGCTAAAGCTGGAAGGGGCCTTCCCCAGCAATACACATAGCAGGAAGGACCTCCTACAGCCAGGCCCTGTCTTCAGGGCGAGCTACATCATCATAGACAGACAGACAGACAGACAGACAGACAGACAGATGCCTTTGACCCGTGTCCAGAACTGAGTCGGAGATCATGTAGACTCCATGTTCAGAGCAGATGGGAGACTCATAAGCCCCCTCGACACAACTGACTAGGAGCTGAATAAGAGAGAACCACTGAAGCTATGGGCAGACACCAGTGCAAGACTACATATAACAGTATAAAGAACAACAAGGCAACACCAGGAGAAACTGGTGGTTCTACAACACCAAGACCTGAACAGAGCAATGAAGAGGAAACAGAAGGAAACAACATCAAAAACACCTTTATGAAGATTATAGGAGCCTTAAAAGAGGAAATAAAAAAAAATCCCTTAAATAGAAGAAAATACAAACAGAAAATTGGAAGAGATGAACAAACCCTTGAAAGAAAACAAAGAAAACTAAGAAAAGGAAAACTAACAAATGAAAGAAACATTCCAGGAACTAAAAATTGAAATAGAAGCAATAAAAAGGCACAAAATGAGGCAAAGGTGGAAATAGACAATCTGAAGAAAAGAGCTGGAACTACAGATATAAGCATAACCAACAGAATCCAAGATATGGAAGAGAGATTCTCTGGAGTGGAAGACTCAATAGAGGAAATAGATACATCAGCCAATAAAAACACTAAAACCAAAAAAACCATAACAAAAAACAATGAGGAAATTTGGGATACCATGAAAAGAAAAATAATAAATCTAAAGCACTATCACATTCCTGGAGGAACTGCAGAAATTAGTTCCATCTTGAAGGTATTGGATGATACAGGGATGGCAGCTCTCACCATATCTCTCTTTAAATTTCCTATCTGTCCAGGGTAGAAGACAGATGGATCATGGAGAATGACAGTTGACTATTGAAAACTCAAACATGTTAGTCTTTCCAATTATGGCTGCTGTAATAAATAGTGTTTCCTTATTTGAGCAGATTAACCCATCTCCTGAGACATAGTAGGCAGCTACTCATCTACCAAATGCTTTTTTTTTATTCCTTGTCCATAAAGACCAGCAAAAGCAATTTTCTTTCAATTGTCAAGGCCAGAAGTATACCTATACTGTTTTACTTTAAGAATATATTAACTCTTCAGATCTGTGTCATAACTTAGTTTAAAGGAATCTTGATCATCCATCTCTTCCACAAAATAGCATGTTGGTTCAATGTATTGATGGCATTATGCTAATTGAACAAATTAAGCAGAGAGTAGCAACCACTTTCGACTTGACAGTAATGCATATGTATATCAGAAGATGGGAAATAAATCCAATGAAAATTCAAGGGCCTTCTATCTCAGTAAAATTCTTAAGAGTCCACTGATATGAGGTGTGCAGAGGTATCCTTTCTAAGGTGATTGATAAGTTATTGCACCTGCTTTGGCCTCCTCTTTCATTTCTGCCCTCATTTCCAGATGACCACACTGATCTTCTCACCTAACCTCCCTCTCTGCTTATCCCTTTATCCCAAACTCCAACAGACATTCCCTTTGAGCCCACCAACCCAACCCTCCAGAGAAGAAGTAGGCCAGTGAAGCATGCAGGCTAGTTTCAGATTTTCACTTGCCCTCTTCCCCTCCAAATTTGTACCCCATTCCTATCTCCAACTTTGTAGCAGACTACCTGCTGTGGTCTTGCCTCACTGCCTGCCCCCATTTCTAGGGGACTATGCAGTTCCTAATGGAACACCTTTCTATCCTCCCTCCTGTGAACTTCCCAGACCCTTCTAAGCCATTCCTATTCTTAAGCATCAGCGCCCAATATCCTAAATCACATTTTACTTAGAACCCCCAGTGGCCATACCTAGAAGAATCCTAGAAGCATTCCCAACTAGGCATTACACAGCTACCACACTCTCCTATGAACCAGAGAGGGCAACAGAAACCAAGGAACAAAATACCCACCCAACAAAGAAAAGCCAGAAATCAACACTTAGAGTTACAATTTTCCTGAATCTAGACTATAGACTGTAGTGTAAAAACACAGTCACCAACAGCCAGAGCAATATATTTCCACCAGAACAACTAGCCCTTCCACAAGAAATAGTGGTGCAGCATAGATGAAGCACAAAACAAAGACTTCAACATAGCCATTCTGACTATAATAGAAATACTTAAAGGAGAGGTTAATTAATATATTAAATGACATATTTGAAAGAGCAAGGAAAGTGGAAGGAAATTTTTTTTAAAGACTCAAGTTCAGAAAATGGAAATAAAATAAAGAAAACCTAAATTGAGAGTAATCTGAAAGTAGAAGATTTAGGAACTTAAATACATACATCAGACGGAGGCTTCACCAACAGAATATAAGAGATGAAAGAGAGATTCTCAGGTATTGAAGATATAATGAAGAAATAATATCACAGCCAAAGAAAATGATAAATTAAAAAATTCAGACCCAAAACATCCAAAAATTCTGAAACTATGAAAAGATCAAACCTAAGAATAATAGGAATAGTGTAAGTGGAAGAAACATGGTTCAAATGCACAGGTCGTATTTTCAATAAAACAATAGAAAAAAACTTTCTTAATCTAAAGAAGGAGGTGTCTATAAAGGTATAAGAAGCATTCTAAATATCAAATAAACTGGACCATAAAGAAGGTTCCTTTGGCACATAATAATTAAAAAACTAAATGTACAGAACACAGAAAGAATATTAAAAGCTTCAATGGAAAATGAGTAAGTAACATAAAGGCAGACCTATTAAAACTGAACCTAACTTCTCAATAGAGAGTCTAAAATTTAGAACGGCTTGGAAAGATGTTCTACAGAGTCTAAGAGACCACAGATGCCAACTCAGACTATTATACCCAGCATAACTTTCAACCCAAATAGATGGAGAAAAGAAGACATTCCATGAAAAAACAAATTTAAGCAATATGTATCTGCAAGTCCAGCACTACAGAAGTTAACTCTACCTAAGAATGCAAAAGGAGTAAACAATACCAGAATATCAAATCAAAACAGAGAAAACACACACACACACACACACAAGCACACACATCCACACACACAGACACACACTAATTAGTTCACTAAAGATTTCACACTAGTTACTTAACAGCATACCTAAAAGCTCTAGAACAAAAAAATCCTACTCAAAAGTAGAAGCCAAGAAATAATCAAACTCAGAGCTGAAATCCTATACTACAAACAAACAAACAAAAAATACAAAGAATTAATTAAACAAGATTTGGTTCTTTGAGAAAATCAATAAGATTAACAAACCCTTTTATTAATTAACTGAAAGACTCGAATTAACACAATTGTAGTTGAAAAGAGTTACATAAGATCAGAAGCTGAGGGACATACTCTAAAAACCTGTCTACCAAGTTGGAAATCTAAAAGAAATGGATATTTTCCCCCCAATACATAAGTGGTATTATTACCAAGTTATATCAAGATAAGGTAAGCAATTTAAACACCTCTACAACTCCTGGTGAACAGAAGCAGTAACTAAAAGTCTCCCACCAAAAAAACCTAGAGACAGATGATTTTAGTAAAGAGTTTTATCATACTTTCAAAAAAGAGTACTGCTAATAGTCCTCAAATTATTCCACAAAATTAAAAAAGTGACATTTCCCATTTCCTGAGGCCACAGTTACTCTGATATTTAACAAAAAAGAAAATTACAGACCAATTTCCATCATGAACACTGATGCCAAAATCCTCAATAAAATACTGGCAAACTGAATCCAAGAACACATCAAGAAGTGATCTTGGTCCCAGAGATACAGAGATGGTTTCTTAAACAAAAATCTGTCAGTGTATATTATGACTTCCAGTTTAGTGTTCTTATATGATTGCCTAGTAAGCAAACAAGAATTCTCTGTGTCTATAATTGTTTCATTGTGTTGTTTCTTGGGCTCTTTACTTTCTGTAAGTCTTGTCCAATTCTAATGTATTAATTTTCTGTATGTCCTAATTTAGTGTTACCATTTAGAATTCTGTTGGTTTTCAATGAGAGACAGAAGGGTGTTGATCCAGATGGGAGGGGAGGTGGAAAGAAACTGGGATGAGTAGAGAGATGGAAAATCATAATCAGGATATACTATTTTAGAAAAATAAATCTACTTTCAATCAAAGGAAAACCTAGTATGGCTCAGAAAGAAAAGTTAGCAAGAGTGGATGAAAATCCTAACTAACCAAACATTATCTCTGAGTAGAATCATAGGTTAAAATCAAACTGCTATTTTCTCTGATGTCTTCAATCTTCTATATAACATGAATTTTTTTGTTCTTATGTTTTTCAAGACTTATTTTTATTCATGAAAATATGGAAAGTTAATTTGCCTATATCTGATATTATAAATTGTAAGTTTGGCAATAGCCATAGTCTCAGAGTTTGCCCTCTGAATAAACTGGTCACTTAGACTTGTATCATCTTTACCCACTATAAACTCACTCTATGTATAACACCCTGGCATAAATGGATTGTTGGTGAAGCTTGTGTTCTGCTGTGGGCAGGCAGAAACGTAACACATTATCTTTCACTTCAGAACTGTTTTTTCTTTCTATATCTGAAGCAGGTCTCCCCACATACTTCTACCTCTTATCCCAATTAATTCCATTATGAATTTACCTATAATCTTAGAAAATCCATGTTGACTTAGAGTTAATTATAATTCATTCTTTAGATATCTACATAGTGTGTATAGAGTTCAGAACACATCAATACATAAGTATGAGGCTCCACAATTTGTGTAAACATAGTGACATCTTATTGATACCATTAATGTTTACCTGGGCTGTTCAAAGAGAAAAAATATAGTACAGATCAGTACAACATCCTTAGCTATCTAGGAAATGCAAATCAAAACAATTCCAAGATACCATCTTACACCTATCAGAATGGCCAAGATCCAAAACGCTAAAGAGAGCCTATGCTGGAGGGGATGTGGAGTAAAGAGAACACTCCTCCATTGCTTGTGGCAGTACAAACTTGTACAGCCACTTTGAAAATCAGTATTGCAGTTTCTCAGAAAACTGAGAATCAGTTTACCTCATGATCCAACAATATCTCTCTTGGGCATATATCCAAAAGATGCATATTTATACTACAAGGACATTTGCTCCACTGTGTTTATAGCAGCATGATTTGTAATAGCTAGAACCTGGAAAAAACCTAGATGCCCCTCGACTGAAGAATGGATTTTTGAAAATGTGGAAAATATATGTAAGCAAGTGTTACAACTCTGGGGAGAGGGTGAGAGGTATCCTGACTTTTAGGAGCTGCTAAGGCAGCTCTGACAGCTGGAACTGAAATGATACACCTCAGCTCTGGGGGGAAAGGTATCCTGAGTGTTCTGCAAGTTAGGCTATACCTAAATCTGGGGTGCAGTGGGGGATGGTCTCCCCACAGGATACAGCAATTCTATTCCTATCTTGGAGAGACACTACAGATGATCTTTGTTCTGGTTTCCTTTAAGAGGACTTTCCAGCAGAGCTCTGCTTCTTTTATCTGGCCTAAGATGTTACTTCTTTTGCTTCATTCTGCTAAAGGAGAAACCTCTGCAGAAATGCAGCAACCTCCTCTGGCTCCAGTGAAAAGCTATTACATTTTCTGATTCACCTTGCTCAGTCCCCTAAAGAAAGTCTCAGCAAGGTTCTCCTCCCTAAGGGGATGCCTCTGCAAGGTTTTTCTTCTAAGTCCCCCAAGTGACATCTCAGCAAAATTCTTCTCTATGACAGCAAATGAAGATCTCTACCCAAGACTCTTTTGATAAAGAGATTTATTTGGAAAGGAGGAGTCCAGGAGAGTGGCTGCCTTTACCAGATTGGTAAAGAACAGTCAACAATTGAACAGGTAGAGGGGTTTACATAGGGCTTCTTAGGGGTAGAGTTCCTCTAGAAATATTCAAGGATTGGTTAGTTATTCCATCTTAGAGAGTTAGTTTCGTTGGTCAAGGACAGAGATGGCTCTGATTTCAGGGCCAAACTGTTTCTTTCACTGGTCTCTCTCTGCTTTTAAATTTTTGTACTCTAATTCTAAGGTCAGGACATATTTTTTCCCTGGCTCTCTTCCTAGAGATCAAGATCCTAGAGATCCTAGAGTACTAGTTTCAGAGTCAGGGCATGTTTCTTTGGATCTGGGCAAAGGGATAAAGTGTTTCTTTCACCGGCTTAGGTCTCAGATCTAGGCTGTTTCTTTCACAAGCTCTGGTTTCAGGGCCAGCATGGATTTTTTTGACTATTCCCTTTTATTCTACAATATACACAACAGACTATAACGCAGTAGTTAAAAAAATGACATCTTGGAATTTGCAGGCAAATGGATATAACTAGATGAAATCATCCTGAGTCTAATATCACAAGTGGATATTAGATGTAAAGCAAAGGATAACCAGCCTACAATCCACAATACCAGAGAAGCTAGGTAACAAGAAGGACCCTAAGAGAGATATCCATGGATCCCTCTAGGAAGGGGAAATAAATAATCTCTCCCGAGAAAGTGGGAGGATGAGTGGGGGAAAGGGGAGATGGGAAGGGAACATGAGAGAATGGGAAGGTAGAGTTGGGGGAGGAACAGAAAGTGAGAGCAACAAAATAGCTATCTTGACAGGGGGAGCCATTCTGGAGTTAGGGAGAAACCTGGTACTAGGGAAACAAGAATCCACAAGGATGACCCCAGATAAGACTTCAAGCAATAGTGGAGAATGTGACTGAACTGGCCTATGCCTGTAAGCAAATGAACGACCACCCTAATTGTTATCAGAGAACCTTCATCTAGCAGCTGATGAAAGCAGATACAGAAGTCCACACCTAAGCACTGGGCTGAGCTCCCAATCCAGATGAAAAGAGAAAGAAGGGATTATATGAGCAAATGGGTCAAGATCATGATGGGGAAACTCATAGAGACAGCTGACCTGAGCTATAGGGAGCTCACTGACTCTGGACTGACAGCTGGGGAATCTGCATGGGACTGAACCATGAATGTGAATGGCAGTTGTGTGGCTTGGGCAGTTTGTGGGGTCTCTGGCAGTAAAATCAAGATTTATTCCCTAGTGTATAAGCTGGTGGTGGTCTTTTTTTATTCCCTATAGAGGGATACCTTGTTCAACTTGATATGCCAGACTGACTTGCCATGGGAGAGTCCTAACCACTTTGAGGAGTGGATGGTGGGTGTGGGGAAAACTGGGGGGTGGCGAAAGGGAGAAGGGGAGAGAAGGGGAATTGTGGTTGGTATGTAAAAACAAAACGTTTTAATAAAAAAAGAAAACAGAGCAGTCTTTTTTTTTTTTTTTCTAATAAATCATGGCATACTGGTAAGACCCAGAGGCCTGGCAAGGTACTAGTTTCTTTGACCTCTCAATTTCTTGGGCAATAATTTAAAGAGTTAAGAGTTGTAGTCACACTGACATTGAGCATAGGAAAAGTGTGGTGTCACAAATGCCACATAGCTTGCTTTGTCATAATTTACCCATTAAATTGCCAAGAAGTTTATTTTTTCATTTGAGGCAGATTCCTGCATTACTCTGAATTATAATCTATAATTTTCTTCTATACCCTTAGGGATTCTTTTCACAAAGAGGTCAAGGATGCATTATTAATTCTCATTTGTTCTTTGCAACACAGTTTAATACAAGTTATATTCTTTCCAAACCCACTCCATCATATCCTCTCTACTACTCAGACATCATAGAAATTATAAACAAACAGACACTCCCTTGGCAGTCCCAGGTTATGTCCATGAACATAATCAGTCTGGATAGGGTAGTTCTTGACAGGTGAAAGAACACATCCCTTCTTGTCCATTTCTCCATGCACGCCCCATTCAAGGGACACGTTGCTCAGATCTTAGACTATTTCAGGCACTGAACAGTCACAGTCTTTGGATCGTATTAGCTGAGCCTCATAGTCATTGTGTGAGCCAAACAGAGCAAGCATGATTACTTCTGTTTTGCATATAAGCAATCAGTTCCAGGAAGTATAAACAATTCTTCCAAGGCCCTACAGTAAAAATACATCCAGAGCAAAACCTAGATTATGCCCTGTAACTTTTATTGTTTTGTTCTGGTTTGGTTTTCTGATCTCTACAGAAAAAGTTTTTTGCCTTCGTTTTAGACACACATTTAATATTCCCTTCAGACTGTGCCATGATTGTTTGATTCATGTGAATTATTCAGAAAATAATTTCTTTTATATACATGAGGTTTTAAATATAGAGACACTCATAACCACATTTTATTGACTAAAGAAATTCATCCAAAAGCAGAAAATTAAATCATTTCTATATGAACACCATTTGCTTTTGCATATTTATTCCTAAAGTATGTAGCTATTTCTTTTTGTTCCTTTGCTTTACTAAGAACTAGCCTTCACATCTGTCCCCTGTATTTTATTAGCTGTCTCCCACAGTAGAAGTTCATTATCTACTCAGTCCCTTCACACTTAGCTTCTGCACACCTGGCCTCTGAAGAAATATGTTTTCCTTTGGGAGACTCATGCACTAGGGGAAATACCCAAAGCTCAAAAGCAAGTGACCTGGGCTCTCGACCTTTGCTCTTCAGTATTTTGGGGAAAATACTATTTGCTTCCTTCAATGTTTACTTCTATTCTGGATGTTTGTAAAATGAGGAGGCATGTCTACTCAAATACTCCTTACTTTCAAAGTGTTTTTTGTACTTAGATGAAAGTTTGTAACAGATGTAAAGAGTATTCTTGTTTAAGACTGCTCAGAAGAAAAGTTAAATTCTGACCTCTGGAGACATTATGTTGGATGCAGCTCATAGAAGAACTCACTTTATCATTGGCAAGACTGTGAAACTGAGTATATCTGTAGATATATTATGTAGGATGTCAGATAAAGAGAGCTATGTATCACTGTGTCACAAGAGAAAAAAACTATGTCAATCATTGAAATTGTGTTGTTACTTATATCTGTGTACAAATGGTAAAAGGAAAAGCTGGGAAAAGAGAGCAGAGGCCAAATTAGAAAATACTGGGTTTGGACGACAAGCGGATTAATAAAGTTAGTTGACCCACACTTAATATATTTAAAATTTATTCAACATTTACTTTACACTCATCTATCAGAGGGTATGAACAAGTGTTCTGAAGGGTAATATGGACTTCTGGAAAAAGCAATGGCATAAATCATATTAGATTGCAGCACAGGATTATATAATATATATTTCACTCTCAGATTTATGAAAGCATTCTCTTGCAGAAAGGTAGTAGTGCTAAAGGAATGGTAAACATGGGTAAGTCAGTGCTAGAAAAAGGTTTTGGAAAGATCTGAGCATCATCCTTCTAGCCTCTACCACCAACACTGACCCCAAGGACATAGACAACAGGACTGTTGAAAAAGCAGCTTTCCCTACAAGTCATATAAGTGGGGAAGCAAGGACACCACAGAATCTTTTAACCTTACTAAGAACTGTTCATGCTTGCAGGACCCCAGTGAGGCCAAAGCCACACAATACCATAGCACACATTGTTTAGCCTAATTATCTACAATCTTATAAACTCCATGTTGGATTAGAGTCAAAGAGAATTACTTTTTTATAGATAGCTACATAGCTGGATATTCTTAGAGTACAGTTCTCATGTATAAATACTCACAGATGCCCAAGATTGGTGTGGACATGGTAACATCATATTAACATCATCAATCTTGAGCTGAGATATTAAAAGAGAAAGGATATAAGAAAACAGTTTTGTCATAACAGTCATAACAAACTAGTCAGATCTAATAGTCTGGCAATACATCAACTTCTTCAGAGCTTCTTTGACCTCCCGGTTCCTTAGACAGTAAATGAAAGGATTGAGGGCTGGGGTGACAATGGCATAGAAGATGGAAATGACTTTGTTCATGTTGAAGGCATGAATAGCTCGGGGTCGGGCATACATAAAAATAGTAGCTGAGTAGAAGATGGTAACCACCACAAAGTGGGAAGCACAGGTGGAAAGGGCTTTCTGCTTCCCTGTTGGCATGCGCAGCACAGTGGCCAGAATGCATCCATAGGATAAAGCAGTGATTGACAGCGGGAAGAGGAAAATGATCAGAGCCAAGACAAAGTCCACCAACTCGGCAATAGACATGTCTGTGCAGGAGAGGTTAAGTACTGGAGAGATGTCACAGAAGAAGTGGTTGATGACATTGGGACCACAGAAGCTGAGGCGAGAGATGAAGTAGATCTTTGCCAAAGAAATGCCAAAGCCAATGGCCCAGGAACCAAGAGCCAGGCGGAAACAGAGCCCATGGCTCATGATAGTGGGGTAGTGCAATGGGCGGCAGATGGCCACATAACGGTCATAGGCCATAGCAGCCAGGAGTACACATTCTGTACACATAAGTGCAATGAAGAAGTAGAGCTGTATCATACAGTTGGTGAAGGAGATGCTGTTACTCATGGACCAGAAGCTGAACAGCAGCTTGGGCACAGTCACAGAGATGTACCAGGTCTCCAAGAAAGACAGGTTGGCTAGGAAGAAGTACATAGGCTTGTGTAGTGGCCGGTTCTGCTGCACCAGGAGGATGATGATCACATTTTCAGCTACGGTCAGAATATAGGCCACAAGAAACATCAGGAAAACTGCTGCTCGCATACTCAAGCTCCCAGGAAACCCCACCAGAATGAACTTGGTGACCCGTGTCTGGTTCTCCAAATCCATATCAAACACACAGGATTTAGCTCTTCTGAGAGAAAAGAATCAGTTGGTCAGAGTCCATAGTCTGGTAAACATCTTTTACCCCTGCCTTCTTTGAGTACCACAATAGCAGTAATAGTTTCTAATAGTAGCATATTATAACTTAGGTAGATACATGTGGCATAATTGACATGCACTTATTCATATTCCTACATAGTATCTTTAACTATACCCTGTTACATTCATTTTAGTGATGTGGTATTAGAGAGATATTAAGCACATTACTAAATTTTTATGGACAGGAGCGCAAGGGTTGTGTTCAAGTGTAAGCCTAAAGCCATGTGCTATCTGACATCCTTTACGGCCTCCACAAACACCTCCATAGCAAACAAGCGAAGCCCACTTTGTATTACAGCTGCTGGTTTCAAAAGACACACTGGTTTTCCTGGGCTGCTCACAATTCTAGAAGTTCTTCCTTACAGCTGGGTGACTTTCACATGTCACCTGTTTCCTTTTTTTCTCCCATTAGTGAAGATGGAAAGGGCCTGTCACAATCTGACAGGATTGTGTATGATCAGGAGGCATTGGGGAGAGTCAAGCTCTTCCCTGTGACATCTCTAGATCCATTTGACTTCCAGGTCTTCCATGGAGTTCTATAGCCTTGAAGTCATGCCCTCTTTGAAACGCACTTTACTCTTTTGTTTAACACAAGTATTAATATATATTCAGTGGATGTCACCATGGGTTAAAATAAAATTGTAGCCGAACAAGTGGTGTTTTATATAAATTGTAAATGATGAAGACCATGGGAAGGGCTCTTGCTTCATGTTAAAAAAGCAAAGGTGAATCTAGACCACTATTGGGAGAGGCAATTGCTGTGATCCAAGAAAGTGTTGAGAAGCAGAAAGGTGGGGCCCTGGTCAGTGGGCTTTCAGTTTCTGAGGATGAAACTAGAGTTTGGGGGAGGGAGGTGTGATTACTAAGCTGAAACTGAAATGTATCACAAAAGTTCAGATATTTTAAATGAAGATTAAAAGCCAGAAAGTAACAATATATGATATGGAATGGGATGTCCCTCTGACCTCTGAGGAAGTGACATTTGAGCAGAGGATTCCAGGACCAGCTCTTTCAAAACTAAATAAAGGAGACCCATGGTAAAATGGGAGATCCCTATTGCAACACTGTGGTGAACAGAAAAGGAGGTAGGAAGTGGTGAGAAGGTAGGTATGATTGAATAGATGAGACCCCAATGCTCAAAAACAAATCTAAATAGTGCCCTCAATGCAATGTGAAGCAAGAAGATGGATAAAGGGTCAGGCTTACTGTATCATGGAAGCATAACTGTCATTTCAAAGTGGACTTCCTGGAGACAGGCATGAGGCTGGTGACACAGGCTTTAAGAGAAGGTGCCAGTCACTTCAAGACTGAGATTAAAAACCATTTTAGAGGGAGAATCTTTAACAGAAATTAGTGGGTTTGGGTGTAGGAGTTTAGGGGAAAGATCAAGGAGAAATCACAGATAGCTATAACATAGATTAGTTGCCATTTACTAACAGAAAAATTGTGAGGTTTTCATAGGCATTTCCTCTATAATCAAAGAGATGGAAATAGGTGAAAACTTGCTTTTTCTATGAGCATCAATACTTCACTGCATCCTCTAAGAAAAAAATCAGGGAGCATTCACTAGGTACCAGGAAGTTTGCTTGCTACTGTTCATAAAATGCAACATTTAATTCATAACATAATTTTGAGACACAGTTACTCTGATTTCCCAGATGAGGTACTGTAGCTCGGGCACATAAAGTAACAGTTTCTAATTAAAGAGGTTTGCAGTCAGAATTATACTAAAGCCCAAGTCTTCTGAGCCATAACATCGATCACTAGATTCACTCTCCCATAGTCAAAGAAAGTAAGATTTTGGTTTCCTAACTACTTTTAAACATTTAAAATTTACAATTTTTTTTTAGTGAATGCTCTCCAACCCTGCTGCCATTTTATTATAAACACAGGCCATTGGAGCAGCAACAAGCAAGAATATGTTTTACTCAAAACATACACAGCAGAAAGGAATGTGTAGAGATGCTTGCCATGAGATCAGATAAACACTGAATATATCCTGAGATATATCAGAGAGAAGCTGAGGCATTGCAGGCAAATAGTTCAGAAAAAAAGTCTAAGTGGTCAGATTAGCACAACATAACAGCCCAATGGATGTGGGAATGAATGAACTGAACAGAGGTACACCACAGGGGTGAGAGGGGAACCCCATACACAGCAGTAAGCAGTTAAGAGACATCCTAAGCAAACCCACTAAATGTTGACTAATGCTTATTATCAGGAGGATGATAATAACCTTGTATTTCACCCCGTTATTGATATGAGGAGATATATTTGTAGAACAAATGAGATGGGCAAACTGGAAGCAGACACTTAAAGCACAAACAAAGAAGGGCAGGATCACTAGCTAATGAGTAATTGTTAAAGAAACCGAGATGGACATATTAAGCTCTTTCTATATAAGCAATACCACAATGTACCTATTGATATAAGAAAGACTGAGGGGTCTGCAGCATAGCAAAGCTGGGGAGCATGAAGGAATCTAAGGGTGGTGGTTGGTCATACTTTGGGGTATTTATTTATGATCCAACACCAAAAAAATGCCCCTTGAAAAGTATTGAGAAGCCAATTTTATTGGTTTATTGTGTAATTATCTGCACAGAGGTTTCAGAAAATGAGAATGTCTCTGCATTCAATTGCTAGAATTAGAGTAGATGAAAAGGGAAACATGAAACATTTAGAGTTTAAATATCACTGTACCTAAGAGATGCCTATATATTATAGATGCTGCAAAAGGGATCACTTACCTTGGCTTGGCAGCCTCTGATGGGGTAGAATGTGAAAAATTCCTCACTGATTCTAAAATAGAAAGAAGTACAAAGGAAAGATTCAGATATTGAATAAATAGGAGGAACCCACTCCTTAAACTTAGAAGAACCCAATGGGCAGAGATTACCCCACTGCTTTCCAACAGATGGCCAGGGCTATATGAGAGTATATCCCCAGGCACTAAGACCACATTTGTGTCCAGTATGGGAGCAGGCTGGATTTTCCAGCACCATGGGGCGAGAGATCCCATTGCCTTCTGGCAAGAACTGTTCTGGGCTAGGGCACATCAAGCTGTGAGTGTCTTTGTTCTTCTGAGGATTTTATACAGCATCAAGATCTTCCTGGCATCTTTCCCAGGACCCAAGAGGAAAGAACAGTGACAACAGCTGTCCAAGTCTCTTGTGATATCCAAGGAAATCTGTGTGTCCCATGACCATCTCATTTGTTTCATGGGATGGATGTTGGTTCTATTGGAGGAAAAGTACTCAGGGCCACATACTTTAGAAAGAATCATGTTTTATTCTTTGTCAAAAGAGTAAAAGGAAAGAGAGCATTGCACTCAGATATCTACTTTCAGATATTCAGTTAGTATTATCTTGGCTTTGGGGAAACAGAATGACCATATCAGTTCTCCAAGGGAGACTATGACTGCTGAGCTAGACTGGTATTGTGGCAATTTCGTAAGAGTTTAAATGCAAGTCTTTGTCATCAAGTATGTCATAAGTTTTGTCATTAAAGTATGCTAAATGAATTTATCGCAATGAATGATTGCCACTCTCATCTTCAGGGTATCACTTGACTATTATTTTCATCCTGAGAGAAAATTACAGTTCAGCACATATTGCTTCTCTGTATGTGCAGAAGTCGCAAGCATACAATGAATTCAGCTGACAGATGACTGTGGTTTCATAAAACAGTAAGTGCAAACAATAAGTCATAAAAAGTCTGTGCTGGGGGTGCCACACATATTTATGATAGTTAAGAGAGCAGCTTCCCATGTATATTCTGTCATAGGACTTAAATACAGAAAGCAAATAATAAAATAGTAAAAATATTTTTAATATTTAAATTCTTTAAAAATCTGCCCTCAATTGACCTCCAACTTTCAGAAATACTTCATTGTCACTTATAATGCACCATTTAATTATACTTTTTCATCATGGACCCAAACTTTTATTTTAGTGATTGTAAATGGAATATCACAGAATTTCTACCAAATCATGGTTGATTTTGCTGCATGAGCACCCTTCTAGGCAGAGCACACTTCTTTTCCAGAGTCAGGAAATGCCCTTTCTATTCTGATAAGAGCTAATGAATTGCCATGACCATGATTCCTAAAGTCAAAGTTTCATGGATATGAGACATTTGTCAGAAACAACTGGGTACATTTGGTGGCACCCTAACATGCTGTCATCAAGAGTTTAAACAAGCTTTTCTTGGAGTGTTTTGTGCACATCCCAGTAGCTCTAGGTTGATGGTCCCTGACCCAGACATTAGGAAATGCATCAGGTTCTGAGGTCCGAGGATGTTTTCTGGTTTTCAAAACCTTCTCTTGCTTCTGTGTTGTGATCAGTGTCCTTTTATTCCTCTGACTATATGAGTACATCATAGTCAATAAACAATGGCCACCAGCTGGTAGACTTGTGTTGCACTTGGGACATATTTTCAAGACTTATGCCATTTGCAACTGTGCTTTAGGTTTCTCTTGCTATTAAACACTGCCTGAAGATCACCTGGAAGATTAATTCTTTGGATCCCTTTGGGCCTTATTTGAGCAAGCACCGAAACCTGGACATATGCATGACTTCCTTAGGTAAACACCAAGGTTTCTTCTATTTTATTTTGAAAACTTTATAAATTTGCATATCATCCTTACAAAGGGGCTAGTCTAATCTTTTCTGTATTATTCCAATTTTAGTCTATATGCTGCCAGAGAAAGCACCACACTGTTTTTACAACCCCTAATTTCCCAGTGTATCTTCTTCAACAACTCCTTCCTTCTGAATATTTTTAATATGTCCATTGTTTATCCCAACCTTTTTGCATAGACAGGCTGCTACAACTTTTCCCTTTAAATGCTTGCTGTCAGCCTGGCCAGGTGGCACAGGCCTGTACTCTCAGTTTTTCAGCAGACTGAGGTTAGAGAGCAAGTTAAAGGTCAGTGGAGGCAATTTAGTGAGACTCGAACTCAAAACATGAAAACTAAATAGGGGACCAGGAACAGAGCTCAGTGGAGATGTACCTAGCGTGTGTGCAGAGCTCTGGATTCAATCCCTAGTAACGAGACCTCCCTGCCTCTGCCACATGTACACACTCAAGGCATCTAGTAATCTTCATCTAGAAAGCTACCCTAGTCTCGGAAATACTTCCAGTCATAGAAAACAGGGTTAAGTCCTTGCAAAAACCTTTGGTTAGCTTCTGGATAAATTGAAGATATTGGTTATTTATTCATTATTTATTTACTTGAGAATATTGTCTATGTTGATCTTTCTCCTAGTTAAAGTCTGTACCAGAATATGAGCCATCATCTTGATGTGTGCCCAGTATGAAAAGTGAGATAATTTAAATGACCCCAACTGCCTGATGGTTAAGGATGTTGAAAACTTCCTGAAATGTCTTTCAGCCACTTGAGATTCTTCTGTTGAGAACTGTCTGTTTAGATCTGTGCCTCATTTTTATATTTGATTATTGGTATTTGACCTCTAGTTTCTTAAGTTCTTTATATATTTTGAAGATCAGTCCTCTGTAAGATCTGGGGTTGGAAAAGAACTTTTCCTATTCTGTAGGCTGCCATTTTGTTTTATTGACCATGACATTTGCCTTACAGAAGCTTCTCAGTTTCAGGAGGTCCCATTTATTAATTGTTGCTTGGCCATGCTCCTGGAGTTTGGAGGAGGGAGAGAGAAGGGGCTATAGGAGCAAGGGATGGGGGCAAGAACATGATGGGGAAAACCATGATGGGGAGAACACTGACCTGAGCTAGTGGGAGCTCACAGACTCTGAATTGACAGCTGGGGAGCCTGCATGGGACCATACTAGGCCCTCTAAATGTGACAGATAGTTGTGTGGCTTGATCTGTTTGTGGGACCCCTGGCAGAGGAACCAGGACTTTATCCTGGCAACATGAAATGGTTTTTTAGAGCCCATTCCCTATGGTGGAATGCATTGCTCAACTTTGATCCAGGCGGGGGGAGAGGCTTGGTCCTACTCCAACTTTGTACTCTAGCCTGTGTTGACCATCCAAGGGAGGCCTTACTCACTATGAGGAATGGATAGAGGGTGTTATAGGGGGAAGGTAGGTGGGGAGTAAGAGAAGGGGAGGTAGAGGAAACTGGAATTGGTATGTAAGATGAAATAAATAAATAAGATGAAATGTCAAAAAAATTCCCCACTCTCTCACTATAAGGTAGTGGCTTCTACCTTCAGGAATCTTTCCCCTGAATACTGAAAGATGTTGGACAAAAGTAAATTTTAATAAGTTTGACATCCAATGAGAGATTTCTGTAGTGAGTTAGAATCTCCCACCTTATTGGCATAGGTGATCCTAATATCCACATTCATACAAAACATATATTGTTTGTGAAACTTTCTTTTTTTTTTCTCTTGTTTTTTTTTATTTTGTATTTAGCAAAAAAAAAACAGTAACATGAATTTAAAATGAGGAAAAGTTAACAATAGCTATGAAGAGGATAAGTATCATAAGCATGGCTTATCAAGGGTGGTAATGCAAATGAGATTGCTACACATATACTTACTATGTGTTCAGCTTTCCCTCTGAAAATTTTTTTTCCCATCCCTGTATTTCCTTATTCAAGGTCCCTTCCCCCTCCCACCACATCTTGACATTTTTCTTCTCTGCAACTCCCCATCCCTTCCCTGGGCAGGGAGCAGACAGTCCTATGGTCCCACTGACCCAATATTGCTTGGATCAGTCTCCACTCCTGGCCAAATCCAGTTTTGTCCACTCTCCCTCAAGAGTGAGTCTGATATTCCTATAGTTGGAGTGGGGTTCGAAGGGTCAGTCCAGGGTGTTTCTGATCCCAAGCTGTTCAGTGGTTGTGGTTTGCCGCTTGAACATGTTTGGTTTTTTTTCTTGTTTGTTTGTTTAAAGACCACTACTGAGTGAGTACATCCCCTGCTTATCTCTCTGAGATTGTGATAACTCGCTCAGGAGGATATTCTCGAAATCGATCCATTTGCCTGCGAATTTTAGGATATCATTTTTTCTTACTGCTGAGTAGTATTCCATTGTGTAGATGTACCACAGTTTGTTAATCCGTTCTTCAGTTAAGGGACATCTAGGTTGTTTCCAGGTTCTTGCTATTACAAATAATGCTGCTATGAACATAGTTGAGCTAATACCTTTGGTATGTGAATGTGCCTCTTTAGGGTGTACACCCAGAAGTGGTATTGCTGGGTCCTTGGGGAGATTGATTCTCAATTTTCTGAGAAACCTCCATATTGCATTCCAAAGTGGCTGAACAAGCTTACACTCCCACCGACAATGGAGTAGTGTTCCCCTTGCTCCTCATCCTCTCCAACATAGGCTGTCATCTGTGCCTTTTATCTTAGCCACTCTAATAGGTATTAGGTGGTATCTCAAAGTTGTTTTAATTTGCATTTCTCTGATGGCTAAAGATGAAGAGCACTTTTTCAGGTGCCTTTCAGCCATTCGTAGTTCTTCTGCTGAGAATTCCCTTTTTAAATCTGTACCCCATTTTTTGATAGGGTTATTCAGGGTTTTGGGCTCTAAATTCTTGAGCTCTTTATATATCTTAGAAATCAGTCTTCTATCACTTGTAGGGTTGGTGAAAATCTTTTCCCATTCTGTAGGCTGGCGTTTTGTCCTATTGACAGTGTCCTTGGCTTTGCAGTAGCTTCCCAGCCTCAGGAGATCCCACTTATTGATTGTTGGTCTTAGTGCCTGTGCTACTGGTGTTATATTTAGGAAGTGGTCGCCTGTGCCAATTTGTAGAAGTGTATTTCCCACTTTCCTTTCTATCAAATCCAAAGTGGCTGGGTTTAAGTTGAGGTCTTTGATCCACTTGGATTTGAGTTTTGTGCAGGGTGACAGGCTCGGATCTATTTGCATTTTTCTACACACTTCCATCCAGTTATGCCAACACCATTTGTTAAATATACTATCTTTTTTCCATTGAATGTTTTGGGCCTCTTTGTCAAAGATCAGATGTTCATAGGTTTTTGGGTTAATGTCTGGATCCTCAGTTCTATTCCATTGGTCCACAAGTCTGTTTTTATGCCAGTACCAGGCTGTTTTTATTACTGTAGCTCTATAGTATAGCTTGAAGTGAGGGATGGTGATACCTCCTGAGGTTCTTTTGTTGAGTAAAATTTTTTTGGCAATCCTGGCTTTCCTGTTATTCCAAATGAAATTGAGTATTGTTCTTTCAAGATCCAAAAAATATTGTGTTGGGATTTTGATAGGCAATGCATTGAATCTATAGATTGCCTTTGGTAGAATTGCCATTTTTACTATGTTGATCCTACCAATCCAGGAACATGGGAGAGCTTTCCATTTTCTGATATCCTCTTCAATTTCTTTCTTCAGTGATTTAAAGCTTTTGTCAAATAGGTCTGTTACTTCTTTGGTTATAGTTACTCCAAGGTATTTAATACTATTTGTAGCTAATATGAAGGGTAATGTTTCCCTTGTTTCTTTTTCAGCTCTTCTATCTTTAGTGTATAGAAGGGCTACTGATTTCTTTGAGTTTATCTTGTATCCTGCTACATTGCTGAAGGTGTTTATCAGCTGTAGCAGTTCCTTGGAAGAATTTTGTGGGTCACTTATGTATACAATCATATCATCTGCAAATAGAGATAGCTTCACTTCTTCTTTTCCAATTTGTATGCCCTTGAT